>BQNB010044555.1:23488-44821 GCA_026074375.1 Tanacetum coccineum
GTGAGAAGGTGCAATGTATGTTCTGTTGTGAGTAGGCACCCCTTCAAGTTGTTTATCCAAAAAGACTTGTATAAACCTTAGATACATAAAAAATTTACCCACATTATCCAAGTTCTTTACCATACTTTCAAAAATATACTTTGAAAAGTTGAACTTCTGATTAGTAGCTAAACAGATAATTACAGAAGCCATAGTGCTACTAAATTCATTCCATCTTGTTCTCTTAGAACTTAAGCATTGTAAAATAGTATGAATGAGGAATTTCCATTGTGGAGAGAAGAATGCCTTATAGAAAGTTAGCTTTGCAGAAATTTTCTCATACCCCATTAGCGTAAGCTGTTCAAAGATAGTAGCATTGGGTAGACAATCAACACCTTCAGCATCTTCCAGTTGAAGATCTCTTCTCACAGTTGATTCAGTTATGACTATCTTCTTCCCACCCACTAGGGCTTGTAACTGTACTTCCCCATTGACAGTTTTTGCTTTAGCAGTAGCCCAGAATTGCTTAATACATGAAGTATAGATAGTGGGATTGATCATAAGTGCATACTTGATAGGGTTTGCATTCAAGAAATCAACAATTTCCTCAAACCCAACACTTTTAGTGGGTTTCTCCAAAAACACGACCATGTTGTGAGTATCAGCAAACTTTAGATTCGACATTGTGTTGGGTTTTGATAATGGATGATGAAATTGAGTTAGGGTTTATGTTTAGAGAGTATTTGAAAGAGTAAAATCGATTAAATGATTTATTGAAACCCTTAATCGAAGTATTTATGAAACAGTACCCTCAACAGCATTAACTTTCAACTGACAGTATTAAGTTATGCCTAGCAGCATTAACTTTCAACCAGCAGTAGTAAGTAACCCAGCAGTAGTAAGTTATGCCTAACAGCATTAACTTGCACCCAACAGTATTAAGTTATGCCTAGCGACATTAACTTTGAATTACCAACATTAACTCCAATTCCATTCTAAATAACTTTTCCATCATCAAATTAACATTTTGACTCACAAAAACTCTTTGTCTGTTTTTGATTTCTCTCAATTCTTTTATCTCACAATTCTCTCTTGTTTGTTTTTGCTTTCTCTCAATTCTTTTTAACTCATAATTCTCTTTGTCTGTTTTTACTCTCTCAATTGTTTTTGCTCACTTTTCTTATTTAAATTATTTTTCCTGCAAAAGTTAGTCCAAAAACCACAAAATACAATCTAGAGCAATTTTCTCATTATGTACAGTATTAATTATGTTGGGATTCAAAGATTTCAAGATGTTGATAAAGATAAAGCTGCTCAAGCTCAAGATCAAAGTTACTACTGACCAAGCTTAAGGATTACTACTGTCAAGGTTAGAATTACTGCTGCTAAGTCAAACTTAGTGCTGCTAGTAATTTTAATGATTTATATGCTAAGTAGTTAATACTGCTAGTTAATGCTGCTAGAGTGTGTTACTACTGTCAGTATAACTTAGTACTGTTAGTTACAACTGCCTATGTAACTTAGTACTATCAAAGTAACTTATTACTGCTTATTACTACTGCTAGTTAGTGTTAGAACTGTTAGAGTAAGTTAGTACTGCTGAAGAATATTTAAAATATTCTAAGTAGTTACTGCTGCTTGTACACAGTTAATGCTGCTGGTGTATAAGTTAATGTTGCTAGCTCAGAGTTGATACTACTGGAGAGAGTTACAACTGCTGATAAGTTACTGCTGCATGGATAAAGAATGATTGAAGTTAATACTGTTGAAGAGTTTACAGCTGTTTATTAGATTTATATGAGTTAAATTAGGAAAATATAATGTATATTTTTTTGTATGGTATGTTTGTAATTGTAGTTTGACCATGACTCCTTGTATCTATAAAAGGAGGTCATAGGGCATAGAGAATTATGGAAGTACAAGTACGAGTACACACACAGTTCTTAGAGCTTCAAGGTTTTGTAAACCATAACACTGATTCAGAGTGTTTGTTAATACAATTGAGGCTGAAAGTTTTGATAACTGTTTCATTGTTTACTATTCGATTATTGTTATTCTTCTTAATATCAATACTAGATTCTGCATAGTATTTGATAATCAATAAACAAAGTTTTTGTCGTAATAGAATTGGATTTATCCAAGAATATTAACCTTTGAACAAGCTAAAGGAGGACAAGATCAAATTGGGATCAACAAATTATACTTGACAGTTGTAAGTATAACTAATAGTTTTAACTCATACTTAGCAGCAGAAACCCTATATGACATAAATAACAATACTAATCCATTCAAAACTTTTTAAAAGAGATAAAAGATGTTAAAGATTAAGCATTCCAATACTAGCAATCAAATATTGAAATCTACTTACATCAAAGGCTTTTGTAAGCAAGTCTGCAACATTCTTATCAGTATGGATTTTAACCATTTGAATTAACTTCTTTTCATTGCTATCTCTAATAAAGTGATGTCTAATTTCTATATGCTTAGTTTTAGAATGAAAAACTGGATTTTTAACAATGCATATAGTACTGTTATTGTCAATAAATATTTTTATATGCATAAAGTTGTACCCATAATCCAGAAGTTGATTTTGAATCCAGAGTACCTGTCCACAGCAACTTGAAGCAGCAACATATTCAGCTTTTGTTGTAGAATTTGCAACCACATTCTGTTTCTTGCACTGCCATGAGATCAATCTACACCCAAGGAATTGACAACCTCCTATTGTTGATTTCCTATCCAAACTTGCTCCATCATAATCACTGTCAGTGTATGCTACCAAATCAAAAGGTGAATCTTTTGGATACCAAAGGCCTAATTTAGGTTGACCTTTTAAGTACTTAAAATTCCTTTTCACAGCATGAAGAAGTGAAACTTTTGGATTGACTTGGTATCTAGCACATGCAAACACTGCAAACATAATGTCAGGCCTTGAAGAAGTCAGGTACATCAATGAACTAATCATTGATCTATACAAATGAACATCCCCTTCTTCACCATCTTCGTCCTTGAGCAAAGGCTTGTTGGTTTCCATAGGTGTACTTGTTGTCTTGACATCAGTAAAACCAAATTTATTCAAAATCTCAGTCACATACTTATCTTAACTGATAAAAATCCCATCCTTCTTCTGCTTTACTTGCTGTCCTAAAAAGAATGTGAGTTCACCCATAGAACACATCTGAAACATCTTATGCATCATCTTCTCAAATTGAGTGCATAATTCCTTCTTTGTAGAGCAAAAAATGATATCATCTACATACACTTGAACTAACAGAATATCACGTTTATCCCTTCTGATAAACAAAGTCTTGTCTATCTTTCCTCTTTGAAACCCATTGTCCAATAAATAAGTTGACAAGGTTTCATACCAAGCTCTAGGAGCTTGATGCAGTCCATAAAGAACCTTTTCTACTTTGTATACTCTGTCAGGGAAGTCTGGATCTTCAAATCCTGGTGGTTGACAAACATAGACTTCCTCATCAATCTTTCCATAAAGAAAATCACTCTTGACATCCATCTGGTACACCACAAAGTCTTTAAATGACGCATAAGCTAATAATAGCCTAATTGCTTCAATTCTTGCAACAGGGGCAAGGACTTCATCATAGTCAATCCCTTCTTCTTGTGTGTACCATTGAGCAACCAATCTTGCTTTATTTTTAATCACAATTCCTTTTCATCCTTTTTATTCCTAAAGACCCATTTAGTGCCAATAGCCCTTTTTCCATTTAGTAAATCCACTAAAGTCCAAACTTCTTGTAACTTGAATTGTTGAAGCTCTTCCTGCATAGCCTCTATCTAGCTTGGATCCTTCAATGCATGAATTACCTTTTTGGATTCTTCTTGTGATAAAAAACAAGCAAACAAGCAGTTTTAAAGGTCTTTATGGTTTGTTCTTGTTTGAATAGAACTAACAAATCCATGTTCCTCCAAATTCTTTGACATCCTTCTTGTTTGTGTTGCTGAATGCAAATCTCCAATCACTTGATCAAGAGGATGATCTTTATGAATCCTTGTAGTTGGAATAGGACTGACTTGGATTGTTGTATCCAAATTGTTCATGTCAGCCACTGCACCATCATCCTCATCATAATTTAAGAAGTCAAATATGCTAATATCTTCCAAAGCAGGCATATTTGGATCAAATAGAAGTTCATTACTTATATTTTCACTAATAGTATTAACTTCATTTGTACTAACAACATTAACAGTTGAACTAACTATATTAACTTTGTAAGTGCTGTTAACACTATCTTCATTCTCTTGATCATCTCTTTCACCCTCTTTACTTGGATCACCAACTTCTTTTTCTAGTTCTGCAGTAACCTCATTTTCATCATCTCCTGAAGGTTTGAATCCAAATCAGGAGAACTCTTTGAACTTTGATAGAATGGTGGATCAGCAGCCCACAATGGTAGCAGAATGTAATCTTTGCCAGGTACTGTCTCCATTCTAGCTTTACCTGTATCATCACATGATTTTGTACCTGCATTACCATTAGATTGATTTCCTGCAACAACTGGCTTATAATTCATTGACTTTGTTAGTGCATCAATATCAAAAAGCCAATTTGGTCCACTTCCTGCAATATTAGGTGTATTCTCACTAAACTGGACATGCACGTTCTCTTCAACTATCCTAGTTCTACTGTTGAATACTCTAAACGCTTTACTATTAATTGAGTACCCAACAAAGAATCATTCATCAGCCTTACCATCAAACTTGCCTAAGTGATCTAAAGTATTGAGAATTGTAACATGACACCCCCATAGTCTCATAAAGCCTAAAGCTGGTTTTCTACCAAGAAAAGTTCATATGGGGTCTTGTTATGAGGCTTAACTACTAACACTCTATTTTGCACATAGCAAGCAGTATTAACTACTTCGCCAAAAAGTAGTAGGTGGTAACTTAGAATCAGGCTAGCATTAATCATAGCAGCCTTCATTAGTGTTTTTTTTTCCTCTAGCTACTACCTTTTTGTTGAGGAGTTTTTGGCTACACTAAATTTCTCTTAATACTTTTCTTCTCATTAAAAACTGATTCAACTCCTTATTCCTTGAACTTAGTTCTATTATCAAACTAATTTTCTTAACCTTTGATCTATTAGATTTTTACTCTAGTTAATAAGGGACTTAAGATTCAAATTGTCTCATCCTTAGTAGCTAGAAAGAAAACCTAACTAAACTACTTAATCATATGTGCAACTAGGCAATACTTGTCTTTTCATTAAGCTTTTTTTACAATTGTTGGTACCAAACTAAATTCCATGTGCAACATATGTAAAGGTTGGCTGGTTTGAACTTACTCGTTTTGAATTACAAGAAGCTCTTGTTGCTTTTCCCTTCTGACAAGGCAACATAGGTTTGATCGTTTTCAAAAAGGTTTTGAAGGTAATCTCTAAAGTTTTCCCTTAACCTGTTTGTTCGTAGTGTTGCAATTTACTGGTGTCCAAGACTTTCTATGCCAATGTTTATGGGGGGGCGATTTTTTTTTTTCAATTCAGGATTGGCTTTTTGCAGAAGAGACAAGTTAAACCTCTTTAGGAACAATATTCTTTAAATCAAACACATTATTAATATTGTTCTTTCTAGGGAACTTTAAGTAAACATGATATCATCAGATTTAACTTTAAAGTTTGGAGATAAAACACTAAATTTCCGTGTCATTATGAGAACACTTTTCTTTTTGTCACACATTTGTGAATAATAATGAAGGTTAACTTTAATCTTTATTACAAAATATACATTCTCAAATCTATAAATTACCAGTTTTGATTGTACCTCTACATTGTATTTCTCCTTTGGGGTTACCTCCAAAGGCAACATATCCTTCATCAATTTCTTTAAAGTGAGTAAGATAGGAAATGTTCCCAATTATGTGCCTTGAGCATTCACTGTCAATCACTCCTTTCTCCTGCAAATCTTGTTGTGGATTACCCTGAACATAAGGTAAGAAAATCAGTTTCTTTTGGGGACCCAAGCCGTTACTGACTTAGATCTGCCTTGTGCATCAATATAAATCTATCTTTTAAATATCATGATTGCTAATGTTATGTTTGGAAACATGGTCTAAAATTTCTTTTTGCTTTAGTCTCCAAACCCAACAAGCTGAGGCCTTAACAACATTAACCTGGTTTCCCTTAACAACATTAAGTACTGCTTTTGGCCTAGCAGTATTAACCTGGTTTCCCTTAACAGCATTAAGTACTGCTTTTGGCCTAGCAATATTAACCTTTTGATTGAAATTACTATTTTTAGTTATTGTTTTGTTGTTAATGGGCCTTCTAACAGTTGAATGTGCTTTATTAAAAACATTTGTCATTGAAACTCATTTTGCATAAAGATAATGCAGATCTAAAAGCAACTGAAACTCATTTTTATATCAACACAATGTAGAAACCAACACACGATTTATTTACACTATGATACACATAGCTACATTATAAATTTGAAATGCAATGTTCTATGAAACATTAACTAACTAACAGTCATGTTAGAATTAATACAAAAACAACATTTTGGGCAAGACATATATAACTTGACCAAAAACTATATCTTCTACTTCAATGCATACTTGTAGAATACACAAAGTATAGCAAGCTTCCACATTATGCCAAGTGCAGATACACATCTGCAAAATAAGCATTGTTGGGATTCTTGATTTGATGAGACAAAATGAATAAAAGAATGAAACAAAAGGATCAGAATCGTCATTAAAGAATTCTTCAAGCTGATGGAGAATTATGAAGATTTGGTCAATGATTTACAAGATAAAGATTAAGAAAGTATTTAAATTAGTTTAATTAGTTTCCTTATCTTATTAATTTACTTCCTTTGTAAGTCTTGATCTCTCCCTATATAAAGAGATCATAGACATAGGTTTTATGCATCCAGAAAACATAGAACTCTCCCAATAAGAGTCTAGTAAACATGTGTGTGTACACGTTTAGTTAGTATAGATTAATAGTTAGTTAGTAGCTCTAAGTTATAGTTGGGGTAATAGGGAAATGTATGAATAAAGAAAACCTTGTTAAACATCATTGTTCTTATTGTTATTCTGATGCGTAAATTGTTAATCTTTGATGTTTATTATCCTAGATAAAGTTCTAAACAAACTAAGCTTTAAACGATCTTATCAATTGGTATCAGAGCCTCGTGGCTCATGATCTAGGATCTTACAAGGTGTTATTATGGTCGAGTTTATGATGAAAAAGGTGTCATATTTCTGGTTTGAAGTTTGGAGTTAAGAATGCTAATTTGTGACGGATTAGCGACAATTTTGTGACACTAAAAAGTGTCGTCTGGATACTTAAAAAAGTATCCTTAAACAGTGGTTATATATTAGTGCCGCTATTTGGTTTGATGTTTTCGGTTTTAATAATAAGGATCTCATGTCTTTGATGCGTTTCATTATATAATTCTTAGATCTGGATGTTCTTGGTTCGTTTTAGTTAATATTGCTACATTACAACAAGAAATCAAAAGACACAAGGAGATCAAAGAAGCGTGGGGTTTACAAAAACCGAATAAGGGTCTGAATTGATTCAAAGGAGTCAAATCATCTAGGGTTTCGCAACAGGTGATAAAGCGGCAGGTCTCATAGGATACAAGTTGAAACAGCAGGTATTCACGATTAATACTGTTATGTTTGCGCTGCTTGTTGATTGTAAGAGTTTATACTGCTAGTATTGCTTTTGGGCTCAAACTAAACTTAGTACTGCTCTTCATATATTTAATACTGTTGGTTTAAAGGGAAGAGTTAGTACATATTGTGTTTAGAAAGAACAGTAGTAACTAAGGAGGTTAGTACTGCTTATGAGTACTTAGTACTGTTCTTGTTCCATTAGTACTGCCAGTATCGGATTTAAAGAGTTTCTACTGCTAGCATTAAAGGGAAGTTAATACTGCTGCGTGAATACTTTGTACTGCTACAAATAAAGTTAATACTGTTAGCTTTATGTTAATACTGCTGCGTAGTACTGCTAGTTATGTCAGATATCGGACAAAGAAGAATGTTAATACTGCCAATTTAACCCGTTATCAAACAACACACAGACAGAAGGATCTCAGACAGAACTAGTAGTTTTTGAAGGTTATTTGTTTTTGATTCTACTGTTCGGTTCTTGGATGTTTTAAATGTTCTTAAACGTTTAAAAGGCTCATATTTTATTGGATTAATTGGTTACGAAGAAGATTGTTTATTACCTATTTGAAGTTGAAGTGGAGTTTTTCGGATGCGTGTTCTTATCATATCTCAAAGTGGGTGTTACACTTTGAAGATAACTTATTCGTGCTTAGAAACGATGTGACAAAGACTTGTCAAAATCTAGCAAAGGTGTGTGATTTTTCTTATGGTGCTCAATGCTCACATTTGCTATCACTTTAGTTATGTGTGATATTTGCTTAATTGTATACTAATTTACCCGGGATTTTGCCAAATAAAAGCCAATAAAATGCCAAAAGAATAGAAAAGGCACGAGGGATAAACAAGACATTAAGAATTACAAGTTTGGTAATTTCTAACTTCTTTATAAATTCGTTATACTCAGTTTTCTTCATCAGTGATCATTACATAGAGCCTACATAGAGATTCAAGAGATGGTTAACATACTTTTCAGGGGAAGCTTATTGTCAAAAATGTTTAACCATCAGGATTTGTTCATGCACCACTTGAGGGGAAGTGTTTCGTTACTACTGCTAGTCATTTATAACTGCTGCTAGTTTATGTTTTTACTGCTCAAAGTCATTTTTCTTATTGTGCATCATGGGTGTACTTGAGTCTTCAGAAGGGGTGGATTAGTTAGTTGTGATATTATTTGGTTTGGGTAGCTGTTATGATCCAAGTTGCATATCTATAGAAGACCCCTATTAGATGATTACAAAAAGGGGAAGAAGATTACAGGTTTATTGATTTGCAGCTTATTATGTGTGGTGACATGGCAAGTTTACAAAGGAAATCTGAATTAAGGAAGTTTTTGGTTTCATTTAGGGAAGGATGATAACATCTCAATTCAGGGGAAGATTAGCTTTATGATGAAGTTGTACGTCGACTTTGTTTGTTTTGTCATCATCTAATAGGGCGAAGACTTGTTGGTGTTTCTTGAGTTGATGAGTCAAAATGAAATAAAAGATTGAAACATAAAGGATCAGAATCGTCATTAAAGAATTCTTCAAGCTGATGGAGAATTATGAAGATTTGGTTAATGATTTACAAGATAAAGATTAGGAAAGTATTTAAATTAGTTTAATTAGTTTCCTTATATTATTAATTTACTTCCTTTGTATGTCTTGATCTCTCCCTATATAAAGAGATCATAGACATAGAGTTTTATGAATCCTAGGAAATCTAGACTCTCCCAATAATGGAGTTTAGTAATACGTGTGTGTTTGTACACATTTAGTTTAGTAAGATCTAATAGTTAGTTGTATCTTAAGTTATAGTTGGGGAATAGAGGAAATGTACAATGAATAAAGAAAACCTTGTTAAAATCAGTGTTCTTATTGTTATTCTTTGCGTGGTTAATCTTGAATTTTTATTTTTCCTAGATAAAGTTCTAAACAAATAAGCTTTAAACGATCTTATCCAAGCATCACTGTAAAAAGGACACTAATTGTTTATATCTTGTATTCAACTAATCCAACTAATGAAGACACAAATGGAACTTGAATATGGGAATCCTTAAAAAGGCCGTTATGCTAAATGCATTTAAGTGAGAATCAAACACTAGTTTAAATTATATTCAATATCAGCATACCTATCTTCTCTGAATATTCCTTATGCGGGTATCCGTACCAATTCCTAAGCATGAAAAAGAGTTCATATTAGTAAGAACAAATATACTATGTACACTAATTATGAACCAAGCAGTTTTGCAAGAATTATTCAACTCCTAATTACTCGTTCAAAAAGTCTTAGAATAAAGGGCTTACTCATTACCCAATTCAAACGAAGTGCTTACCCATCGTGACTGTGCGCGAAAGCTTTTGACCAGCCGTATGTCTAACGGTAGGAGATCGTACACTTACTCATCCCGAAACTTTTTTTGTGTCAACACCTCAACTTTGATCTCATTTCATTCAGTATTCAACCATTGACTCATATAATATAACATCCCAATCAGCTACCACATTCATAAATTCAGGAACACACATAAATGTATGTCCCATTGCATTATATAAAAAGTAAATGGAATCTGATATTTGAACACCATACGAAAAAAACTTAGCCTAAACCATGACAAAATGTAAGAAACATACTTGCGCTAGTTCTAGAAACTGCCTTAGTGGGCGCAACAAGTGTTTGGGATTCCATTAGAGTTTGAGACAATGTATCTGGAACCGGTGAGGAGGAATGGCAAACCAGCAATGTTGAAGGTGTGGCTACTAGGATTGGTGATTCAGGTGTCACCCTTTGTGATATGTTAACTAGACAGGTATGCTTCCCTTTAGATGCTTAAGATCTACCCCTTCCGGTATCTGTCATGTGATAGATAAAAAATTAAATTATGTTGTGCCACACAATTGAAATTTGCATTGATAATAATGTATTGAACAAGTATGTCGACTCGCGCTCTGCTGCGAGACGACTGACGATCGTCGGTGTTGTGGACAACAGAATGCGTTGGCTGAGTTGGGAGTCGTTGTTATCATATTTCAATTTTGGTGACACTTGAACTTGTACTCCTCTAATGATGCAATAGTCCTTATAGAAGTAACTGCAAAATGGGTTTAAACTATCAGTTAAAAAAAGTATGCGAGGGAAATAGCTATAAAATAAGTATCAAACTTTATTCAAATCGAAAGTTACAGGCTTACAACACATAGAATAGTAAAACACACCTCGTACTTAAATAATATTTTCATGGAAACATTTTTCATGAAACACTCCTCGTAGAAAAGTCGATACCAACATTTTTTCATGGAAACAACTTTTAAAAATAGAGCCATTAATAGAAAATTACCATTCCACTCATTGCTCTTAATAAAGTCGATACCAACAATAAGGTTGGAAGACTCGAGCCACGTACATAAAAGTGTCGCAGATGGGGCAAGTTTCCTCTCCGACTTCTGTAAATTCAAATAAAGAGTAACAAAATGGATGACAAAAAGTTCTCAAGTAAGATTGTAATCAGAGATCACATACACCTAAGTAAGTTAATTTCAGGTTGTTCGCTTTTATAGTGAAGATGGCAACCAATTAATGTTAGCTATCATACACACAGTTTTACCTGTTTCCATCAATGCTGAAAAGAAAGGCTATAAGTGACCAACCTGTAGAGACTCGGTAGTTGAATCACGTTGATGTAACTACAATTTCTGGTCTTGTACTTGCTGCAGTAGTGGAGGGACAATTTTCTAACAAAATGTCACATATAGAAGACTCGGTGGTTGTTTAAGGATGTTCCCGTTGTTGTTTACTATAATTTCTGGTCTTGTATGCGGGTGTCTTTTGAGTCTTATTTTGCCAATTCTCGCATCTTTTCCTGTTCCCCCTCCGATGCGGGACGATTAGCGGGGCAGAGCAGCATATAGGCTGAAAAAAAGCAACATAACACAAAAGAGAAAAAAGCGATCACATCCACATAAAGGAGTTGAAATGCAAGGCAAATAGGCAGACCTTATTTGGTGTCTTCAATTATTTGAACCAAATTTCTCTTAAGGTACAAAGATTGCAGATAAAAGAAATCAAAGAAAAGGGCAAAAAGCGTTCAAATGACATCGATTTAGGCGTTCGATGTTTTTATTTTCTTTTTCCACCGCTATTCCAACCGAACCCTCTAATCCAGAAAGACTTTGTAAACCAAAACCCAGTTAGAACCTCTAGAACGGCTTTGCGGGTCATTTTTCTCAAGCATGACCTACATAAGTGACTCTTAATCTTTAGATAAAAATCCCAATCGTCTTCTTAAGCTCAACTTCACATGAACACCACGACTCACATTTAAGGCACTTGATTTTTCGGACTACAAATGTAACACCCCCAAAATGGATCACAGTGGAATATGGGACTGAGGGTGGTACATCATAGATCAATAACACAAGATAATATAAGAACGACCAAAAAGTCGTTTAAAACTGATACATTAGATTTAACAAAGTGTTTAATACAAAAGCCCAAAGCTTTACTTGTTCAAAATACAAAATACAAGATTCTAGTTCATGACCATTTATCCCAAAATGTAATGCAACCAAATCTTTAGCATGCGACATCCAAAATATATATGTACCAATGTATCCCTTGCACCTCGTGCCTATTGACCTCCTGAAAAACATTGCTTTAAAACGTCAACATATTGTTGAGTGAATTCATAGGTTTATAATTGTATAATGTAGGACCACAAGACTTCCCCCGTGATAATGCAACAATGTAAAACATCACAAAAATGTAATTACATTTTCCTAAGCTCATGACACTGAAGCTCGATATAAATGAATAGCAATTATAAATTGCCCACATTGCCCGTGATGATGTTTAACCGCTACATCCTAGGTTCCACTTGGTATACATTCGTTTGTCCAGTGATAGCTAATCACCCAAAGGGGGATGTCAATCCTAAATAGATCTATTTATAACATTCACGCTCACAACAGTAATTGACAGTTCATGATAATGGGCTCAGATGGGTTATAGCTACTTAGGCAAACACGTAATCATGATAAAATATACACTTGCGTCCAATTTGTAAAACATGCATATGTTTCTCACCCCAAAATTTGTAAATCATTATAAATGTAAAACGTGGGACTATGAACTCACCTTTGTAGTTAATTGATCAATCCAAAATATTATCACTAGAAAATGCGTAGGACAAACGCCAGACGATTTGCCACCTAAGTAATTATAGCCTGTATAAGTACTAAGGACCTTGATTATCTAATGCCATTATATATTTCTATTTTTAGCTACATCACCATCTAACTAGTTATTAATGAATTCATATTTATAATTAGTACAAACGTTTATAAATATCAATAGTAAAAAGCAACGCAATTTCTTCGTTTTATGTCCGTTTTTACGTTTATCATGTCCACGCTTTCGTTATTAGACGAGTTGTTAAAATAGTACCATTGTCATAGTTTAACCTACTGATGAACTAGTTCTTTTTACTGTTCATGGATAGTTTTTATTAATTTTTATTCGTCGTAAACGTAAACATCGTCATTTTATTCGTTTTAGACTCAGCTTTTAGTGATTCT
Organism: Tanacetum coccineum; assembly: GCA_026074375.1. NCBI lineage: Eukaryota > Viridiplantae > Streptophyta > Magnoliopsida > Asterales > Asteraceae > Tanacetum > Tanacetum coccineum. Next base: position 36,664 of record BQNB010044555.1, read on the forward strand.
TTCGAGCACGTCTTTGTAAATAAAAATTATATCAATTTAATGATGTTTTCAAAATATTATTTACTAATGTGAACAGTAACTTTTATAAAAATAGTTTTATAAAAGTATTTATTGTTGTAAACTCGCGTAATTCATAACTCCTTCGTTATTAATCAAAAAATTATGATTCTTAATGTTTTGAAATTCTAAAATTATATAATTACTGATAAAAATATGTTTATATTTTTATTAGATGTGAATAGTAATTGGTTTTTATAAAATTTTTATTGATAAACGCATTTAATTAACGTATAACTTAAAATTAGCGTATCTATTTCGTTATAAATTCAGGTTTTCGAGTTCTTTACATGCCCACGATCCTTGGGACATGTAGTATTTGATAAAAACATAAAATAAACATGTTAAAAATCGAATTTGATCAGAAGGATTAGGGATTTTTGGTAAAATGTGTTTAAACCTTGATTTTGTAACTTTTAAGCTTAACCATCTTGTTACAAGTCCATTAAAACACCATATATCACATGTGTTACCTTCCTTGGGTTCTCTTTAAGTCCATCATTAACCAAAAATGATCCAGAAATCACAAGTGTCATATGTGTACATACATTATTTGTTCATTAACTTTCATAAGTATACAATTTTAGATGATTGTTTATATAGCTTTTTATATCTTATACCATACTTGACAATCACTTATACATCCATTTATAACATGATATTAACAACTTTATTAACATATGTTAAATGTGTATAAAATCCATGATCACAAGTACCAAAATCCATTTTACATGTTAAAAATTTCCTAAATGGTGATTAACTACATGACTCATTACATCACCACCACCTCATACAAAATCGAAACAAAATAAAAACTTATATATGCATAAAATTCTTAAAAGTAAAGATAATTAAGAGTTTTAGATGCCTTAATATGATGTATATGATGGAACCAAAATATGTAAACCCTTGTTTTACGTTATTTAACTATAGCTTCAATAGGCTTAGGAAAACCCTAGAATTGTTAAAAACCCTAGATCTTCCTTGATCCTTCGTTTAACCTTGTTAAGGACTATATCCAAGCCTTCAATCCTTCTTTGATAGATCTTAGATAAGTAGTAGGAATGTTTGTATATGTGGTAGATAAAAGTTTATGAATTATATAGGAGGTTTGTTTTGTGTCGTGGCCTAGTAAGGAGAAAAAGAGAGAATGAGTTTGATTTGTTAAGTGAAATGAAGAGTGAATATGTTAGCTACTAGTATACACCACTTATATGTATAAATAACTAGTCAAAGACACCTTGAGAGAAATATGGAAGTCTTGGTCAATCACTATTTGAGTTAGTAAGAAAAAAATGGGTCTTGGTTCCTAAAACCTAAGAACATCCCATGATTTCAAGGTAGGATGTTTTTAAACTAGAAATATCTTTGTCTTATCATCTCATATCTAGCTATATATGCTTCTAGATAAGGAAATTGTATAAATTTTGAGTATTGGGTACAATTGTGGGTATTTGTTGAAGCGTAGAAAAGTTTTGGTGGTTCTGGGTATGCCTAAACGTATTTTATCGCAAAACGTAAACGTTTTACGTAACCAATAAAAATACAATGAACAAAGTTAATAATTATCCTCAAAATAATTACTTAACACTTGCTTGATGTAAACATTTAATTGTTTGTATGGGCCTCGTTTACATGAATGTCTTTTTATAGCTACGCGATTTTAACTCAATACTGAAATTAAAAGCAAACACGTACAACACTAAAGATAAATAGTGAGTTTTATAACGTCGTTCAATGACCAAAAATACGGGGTATTACAGTCTTCCCCCGTGAAATGAGCCTTGTCCTCAAGGCTTAAAACGCGGCATTTGACGACGGTGGGGTTGTGTCTTGTGTAGAGGCTACGGATATTTTTCTGACATAATGGTCTCATGTTCCCATGTGAACTCAGGACCTCTCCTGGAGTTCCATCGAACCTTGACAATTGGAACACGGCTTTGCCTCAACCATTTGACTTCTCAATCCATGATTTCAACTGGTTCTTCAACAAAATGAAGCTTGTCATCAACGTGGAGTCCTTCCAACGGAACGACTAATGGATCGTTGGAATAACACTTTTTCAAGTTAGATACATGAAACGTAATGTGAACCCTGCTCAGCTCTTGAGGAAGCTCAAGCTTGTAAGCAAACGCTCCCAACTTTCTCTTAAGACTTGAAATGGTCTTTAACATTTATGGGTTTAATTCCCCGTTTGCCAACGTACTATCCTTTCAAGGCCAGACTTTAAAGCAAACCTTGTCTCTAAATTGAAATTTCATTGACTTGCACTTCAAATTAGCTTAACTCTTTTGTCGATCTCGAGTAGCTTGGGTCCTCTGCTTGATTTGAATAACCTTCTCGGTTGTTTCTTATACTATTTCAGGACCAGTGAGTTGCACTTGTCTAACCTCGGCCCAACAAACCGGTGAACAACATTTTTGACCGTACAGTGCTTCAAACTGTGCGGCCTTGATGCTTGCGTGATCGCTGTTGTTATATGAAAACTCAACAAATGGAAAATGTTTAATCCAACCATTTTCCAAAGTTCGATCTCGCTAGCTAGTAGATATCTCGGAGTTAGAATGGTCCTCTCGCTTTGTTGTCAGTTTGTGGTTGATATGCTGAGTCACCTCATATCCAGACTAGTACCCAAAGCCTTCTGAAGTGACCTCCAGAAATTTGATGCGAACCGAGGGTCACGATCGCAAATGATTGAGACGGGTATCTTGTGTCTCGTGACTACCTCCTTTAGGTACATTCTTGCTAGTTTCCCCATGGGGTCGGTTTCTCTCATAGGCACAAAGATTGCAGTCTTGGTAAGTCAGTCGACAATCACCCAAATGGTGTCATAACCTTGCGACGACTTAGGAAGCTTCGTGATAAAATCCATAGTGATATTGTCCTACTTCCATTGAGGTATATCGGGTTGTACCAACAATCCTGATGGCCTTTGATGTTCAGCTTTGACCTTGGCGCATGTCAAACACTTGCTAACATAGGTGGCGATGTTGGCCTTCATATTGGGCCACCAATATAGCTTTTTCATGTCTTGATACATCTTGTCAGAACGATTGGTATTAGATATTTGGGACTTGTAGGACGCAATTCATATTCCACAGTCCTCAAATTCACCATAACATGGCAACCAACTCCAGCTATTTTAAAGCATTAGAGGTTCCATCCGCGCGGGGTTCCAACTTTTCCGTTCTTAGCTTCTCTGGATCTTTTAAATTTTCAATTAGCATACCTCCAACATCTTTGTTTTTTAGACTCTCTGGTTTATGTGCTTCAGTTTGAGCATTTAGGATTCGTTTAGGAAGATCCAAACCAATAGTCATGACTAAGGCTCAAACTCTTAATGGTTTAATTCGTTCCTTCCTGCTCAAAGCATCAGGAAACATTTGCTATCTCTAGGTTGATAGCGATTCTCACCATCGATAATCACTGAGCAACTCTAAACATGCGTTGTTCATGTTCATCTCTTTTTGGTTAAGAATGTGTTGTAAACTCTTATGATCGGTGAATACCGTACACTTGGTTCCATACAAGTAGTGTCTCCAAATCTTAAGGGCGAACACTACTGCTCCAAGTTCCAAATCATGAGTTGTATAGTTTTTCTCATGGATTTTTAATTGGCGTGATACATAAGCAATTACATTTTCCCTTTGCATCAACACAGCGCCCAAACCATTGATTGAAGAACGTAGTTATGCGATTAAAATCTTCGCTTTCCTTCTGATAAAGCCAGAATTGGTGTACTACACAACTTTGCTTTCAGAATTGATAAAGCTTGCTGCTTCTTGTTTGTGCCCCAATCAACTTGACCTTTTCTGGTAAGCTTGGTCCTTAGACTGACGGATTTTTGGAATCCTTCAATGAACCTTCGGTTAAATACCAAAACAAGACCTAAAAATTGACGGATCTCCATTGGCGTCTTAGGAGATGCCCAATCTTTAATGGATTCGATCTTGGCAGGGATCCTCGTGATTGCTACCTTAACTTATGAATCACGTGACCGAGAAATTGTACCTTGGGAATCCAGAATTCACATTTGGAAAATTTAGCATACAATTCCTCTTTCTTAAGCAATTCCAGAATTGCCTTAAGATGTTCCTCGTGCTCCTTCTTGTTCTTTGAGTATATGAGGATATCGTCAATAAAGACAATCACGAATTTATCCAAATATGGTGCTTGCCACGGGTTCTGAGATCCATAATTTCGTCGGGTGTGTTCGTCAAGCCAACAGGTATAACTTGGAAACTGTTATGACATACCGGTTCTGAATGCCGTCTTTGGTATATGGGAATATCTTCTTCTACGTACTCGAAGTTTGGGTGATAAACCCAGATCGCAGGTTTATTGGAGTAAACACTGGATCCTTGTAGTTGATCAAATAAATCATCGATCCTTTGGAGTGGATAACGATTCTTCACCATCAGCTTGTTCAGTTCTCGATAGTCTATGCACATTCAAAACGATCCATCCTTCTTTTGACAAACAAGACTGGTGCTCCACAAGGGTGAGGAATGGGTCTTATGATGCTTTGTCGACAAAGTTATTTTCATTTGTTTGACAATTCTTTCATTTTCTGGATAGGTGCTAATCTATAAGGCGCCCGTGATAGGTGCAAGCACAGGTATATAATCATTTTGAAATTCAATCCTTGTCGGACGGTGGAAATGCCCGACCGGTTTTTAGGAAATATTCGGGAAAATCTCGAACAATTGGTACGTCCTCAAGTCGCTTCTGTAACTCTTTTGGCGAGCAAATTTGATACAGAATTGTCCTAGGGTGACTTAGTGATGTGTCTAAGTTTCTTGGCTTAGGATTTGGTATAAGATGATGTCGATTTTATTGTAAGATGGTGTAAGATTTTACTTAGTTATTATGATTGTTAGTTTGGTTCCTTGTGATAGATATGTTTTATGAATACGCACGCAGAAATTGATATAAATAGGAAATTGTTTCTTGACAAGAAGTTTTAAGGTGACTACTCTCAGCATGGCATGGTCCTTCCTAAATTATACATAGTTGATCAGGCCATGTATAATTGAGGACTAACGATGCATTGCTCATTTTCGTCAAAATAGCGGCATGATTTCATGATATTTGTGAGAGTAGCTTATATAAATAAGTAGAGAATTAAAGTAAACTTGACAAAATACATTGATTTGATAGATAATTTAAAATCATTTATACAATCACAACGGAAACTTAAGAGGAAATACAACGAGAATTCTTAAAGGAATAGAGTCTAAGCACTGATATTGTCCTCCATGTCGTTAGGGTCTTGATCGGCTTCTCCTCCTCCTAATACATGCACCAATCCACGTGCTCCAGTACCTTCAGCCTGGTTTCCATGGTTCTGGTTCTTTAGCTCTGGGCAATCACTCCTGTAGTGCCCTGGATTCCCACATTCATAGAAAGTGAGGGTTCTTTGATTCCTAGCGACAGCAGGATTTCTACAATCCCCGGTCATATGGCCAATCTTCTTGCAATTCCAGCACTTTACAGTACATGGCCCATTGTGGTGTAGCTTGCACCTATTGCACAATGGAAGAGTTCCAGCATACTCCTTCCTTTCACCAGTCCCAACGGCGTAAGCTTGAGCCACATTTTGTCTCTTGGGAGATTATTGTTGAGCTTGGTTGTTCTTGTCAAGTTTCCTCTTATTCTCAGCTTGACGTTCAGCAAGAGTGCTGATCTTTTTGTCCATCAGTTCAGTTGCCATTTCAATAGCATCTTGCATTGTTTTCGGCCTTGATGCCATAACACTTCCTTGAATCATGTCGGGCAGACCACCGACATATTTCTTAATCTTATCAGACTCCTCAAAAAACATCCTGACACACAACAATGCTAGTTCCTAGAAACGTTAATTGTAGCCTAGTACATCAGTACCTTTTACTTTCAAATTCCACAACTCGACCTCGAGTTTCTTAATCTCGCTCCTCGGGCAGTACTTGTCTGTCATCTTCTTTTTCAGGTCAGTCCAAGTCATTGCATATGCAACGTCGTGACCAACAGTCCTAACGTATGAGTTCCACCACGTTAGAGCAACTCCAAGAAGAGTACACGTGGAAAACTTGATTTGGTTTTCCACAGTGCAATTACTTATGCGAAACACAGTTTCCATCCGTTCAAACCACTGGTTAATTTGACAACTCCTTCAGTGCCTTTGAAAAATAGGGGTTGGCACTTCATGAAGTCTTGGTAAATGCACTCTCGAGCAACGCGTTCAGTTCTTCTGACACCCGTTCCCGAATTATGGCTATCATCACCATTCATGCTTCTGTCAGCATCACGTGTTGCTAAGGCATCAGCAACGCCTTGGTTGATCAATGCCTTAAGATGGGCATTGGTGACAAATGTGGTGGTGGTTGTTTCTGTAGCTGGTGTTGCCCTCGTGGCTCTTTTTGGTGCCATTTTCTTCAATCACAAAAATATATAATACCCGTTAGATTTCATAAAATCATAACCATGACATGACATATACCAAATAAATAAAGTGAGATCACATCACACAGTGAAATATATAACTGAATTGAAATTAACAATTGTGTAGCTAAATCGACATTCATTCACAACAAATTTGATTACAAGCATGACAAAATACATCCCTTCCATATATAATCTAGAAACATACATGATTGGTTCAGATACACAATGATCATAACGATTAGGTTACAAGATAAAAATAAACCTAAAGCCTTACTAACCGGGAGTTACCCGTAATACGTAGTAGGCTATATACAAAATAGCTAAACACCTGGTACAATCTAAGAAGAACTACTAGCCTCCTTCGGTATCTCAGGCTGTGTTGGGCCTCTAGCGGGTCCTTGTTGTCCCTGCAATGCTATCACCTGTGTCTGTAGTGTCTTCACAAGTCTCAATGTCTCCAACAGCTGTATCTGTTGAGCGCGGTCTGCTGCTCGTAAGGCTGCAATCTCTGCCTGCTGAACCAAGACCGTAGTCCGTAGTGACATGCCCTCAGAATGTGCCTTGTCGCTGGCATCCATCGACTGTGCCCAATCGACACGAGATACTCTGGCCTCCTCCTCTATGAGTAGAGCAGCGCGACGATGAAACGACCTATCTCTGAACAATCTGTTGACTCGGCCTCTCAGTAGAGAGCGGTCATCCTGTGCATCCTCCATCTGAGAATACATGATGCTAGTCTCCTGCTCAAAAGTAGTGGCAAGCTCAGTAACTCTCTGATTGATACCCTCTAGGGTGGTCGGTGCAATCTCCTGAATGGCTCCTACTAGATCATCCCATGTATCCGTAATACCATAGTCCAACTCCCTAGACATCGGACATCCAGGAGCGGCATCTACTATATCAACAAATCTATAGAGGTCCTCCCTAGCTATGGCAGGTCCAACCTGCCTAGCAGCAGCTGCTGCTGAACTCTCCCCGACCTCGTACCTAGGGGTGGGAGCAGTAAGACACAGTCTCTTCTGAAGCGGTAAGCAAATCTCAAGAACCTCAATCTCATGAACACGAGATGGTAGTACATCTCTTAGTCTAATCCTAGAAGCTCTGAATCCCAAGGGTGCCTCGATATAAGTAGGGCTAGTGGGTGGTGGTGATGGTAGAGGTAATGGTGGAGATGATACAAGTACAGGTAGTGATACTGGCAGTGGTGGTGGGGGAATCTAAGGTAGTGGAGAGGATAATGGAGTAAGTGGTGATGGTGGTAGAGTAGGTAAAGCAAGAAATCTCTTAGCCTCTGGCTCAGATAGAAATGGTGTAGGTGTCTGAGCTCGGTCAGACATCCTAGCTGTAGTACGGTGTACTGGTGGTGGTGGGACAGAGTCAGCCAGAGTTGGGTGCTCCTCGTCCTCGTCCTCGTCCTCGTGCTTCTCAACATCCTCATCATCATCCTCGTCATCATCGGATGACTCATCATCATCATCGTCTCCTCCGTCAGCCAGATAATCAGTAGGGTCCTCCTCAGGATCGGACTCAGGAATATATCCTAGTGAGTCAGCAGTAGGTGAGGCAGCAGCAGGCAATGGCTGCTCCTCAGCTGGGAGTACCTCATCCTCTGGTGGCATGAACTCTGGGTATACTGGCTCAGGTACATATGGTACATAAACAGGTGAAGGTGGTGCCT
>BQNB010044556.1:1970-37512 GCA_026074375.1 Tanacetum coccineum
TATCAATGAATAATGAAAACAATACATTATGTCACACATGAATAAGTTGTAAGTTGGAAATTATGAAAATCATAAAAATATAAAAAAAAATATTTCAAAATAAGTGGTTAAAACGGGGGTGCTTGCGATTTAAATAATTTTTGAACCTTTTAATGGGCATTTTCTGTTCTTGTTTGATTGTGAGAAGGTCATAAGTTATAGGGGATAAAATTATTTATTTATGGGTTTGTTTTATTTATATTGCGTGTGGGACCAGCAATGGTTTAGTGTGGGGGAATTTGATGAGCGCTAAAATACACATCTTTTGTAACCCGTAAAACACTATTAAATAGACTAAAAATGCTAAAATATGCGTAATTATATTGCAAATATATTTGTTTGGTATTTTTATATCTTGCAGGTAAAAGGATTGAAAACGGTGCAAAAATGGGAATTATCGGGCTCAATTTGGTCAAGTCTAATTATTACTCAAGCTAAGATGAAGTCGTGAAATGTCCCCGAGCATACCAGTGGAAAGTGCGCGAGAATACGAGTCCGGTGGTGCCCTCAGATATTATTGGGCCAGCCCGTAACCCATTTTATGGGCTGGGCCAGCCCATACTTTACAAAGGCCCATTTAAAAGCCCAACACAAAAATAAATAAACTTGAGTTTTATTATGGTGATTTCATCTGATATCATGGGCACGTGATGTGTAAATAATTCAATTCAAGGCATGTGATGGAGCACTATGAGTTGAAGAGACGAATAGAGAGTGAGCACGTGGCATGCAAATGTGTTATATCTTAAACTCTCATTTCAAAAATTGCAAATGAAATGAAGCTAAAACAACTCACGTGAGCTAGCAATTAAATCAAGAAATACATGTGCCTCTCCACTAGCTTGAAATGAACGAATTGAAAGATGCCACGTGGCGGTGCAAGGAAAGAGTTTCTATCTCAATTCATTTTTGGTACATATAAGAAAGAGAGTAAAAATTGATCCAACGAAGGAAAACATTGCGTACGAATGAAGCTGTTTCAAAAGGCCACGTGGCAGCTAAATAGCGGTGGATCAGAATTTTTGCAGACTGCAATCTAAGGCATCAATTTTAATGCCAATGATTGGCTGCGTTATTTTGGAATGATGGGGGCAATTTACAAATTCTACCCTCCCTTGGCTATAAAAACACACACGCTCCCCCATATTTTAGGAGTTTTTTTAGAGAGTAGTTTTTAGTTTAGATTTTGCTTATTTGAAAGTTTTAGCTTATTGTAGGTTAGAGTTAGCCTATTGCAGCTTAAGAAGCTTTTCCAGCTTATTTCGATTATTGTAACTGAGATAATTGTTCAAGCTTAATGAAGTTTATGGTTGGATCTTAATGTGCTTATTCCTTTTTGTTCATTTTCTCAAAGTGCTTATTTTCTGTATTACTTCTTTTTCAGAGCTTATTCAAATATGATAAGCTCACTTTTAGCTTATTCAGATCCATTTAGCTTATATGTTTTACAAAGGATATTTTCGGTTTAGCTTATTGTGTTTTTGGTTGCGATCAAGGGTGATAAAAAACTTAATTGTTTTCATGTTAGCTTATTGATTAATGGTGCTTATTGATGTCATGTGTGCCTATTAGATCTGGATTCGAGCCAAATAAAAGATTATTACTTTTGTCCGTAATATCGTTTGTCGTATTAGTACTTATTCGATTAATGTTTTCAAGTGCTCATTTTCACTAGCTTATTCTTGGTTAGATCTCATATTGCTTAAGTCTAGTTATAATTAAGTGCTTGTAGGTTGAGAATATAATTGCTTATTCCGTTTAGGTTTAAGGATCGTATAATCATAGCTTATAAATCTTGGTTATGTTTATTTGAACTAGCTTATCTTGTTAAGTCGTGTCTTGATCCCGACCTTTTTTTACTCGAGATTAGTTGTTTTTTATTCTTGTTATCGTGGCTTGCCAGTAAGATTATTTGTGCTTGTTAAGCTTGTAATTTTTTTTTGTATAATGCAATTGGTAAATTTTCTTTTAATGAGCCACTGAATTGTTGATTGGTTTAATCTCAACTGGGCATGCGTTGATTTGTAAAAATGGAATTTTAGGCCAAGTTTGGTTTGTAAGAAAAGTTCAATTTGGTTTTTGTTTGGAATTAGTTTGGGCCTTGTTGTATTTCTGAGCCTGCGTGTGGTAGAAATGAGATTTGCAAGTTATGATATATATGATTACTGTTAACATAACAGTTTTCTTAATCTTTGTTTTGTTTTGACTTTTTGGTACCGGTCTACTCATGAGGCGTGGAGCTTACGGGTTTATTTAGCTAGATAGAATTTAATTATTTTCTTTAGCTAAATAAATCTGGTGGTAATCGTTTATTTGCGGCTTTTCATTTCGGGTTCTATTTTCTAATCTCTTTTCAATACTTAGAATAAGTTTTATTTTATCGTTCCATAATATATTTGTGTATTTGATTTTTGTCATGCTTAGTGTAGATTTAATTTTAATGCTATGTTTGTTAAATTGAATTTCGTTATGAGTAGTGAGTAAATCACTTGTGTTTGCTAAGTGATTAGTGATTTGGAATTTAAGTGCGGTTTTAAAAAGGTTTTAAAAAGATTAATAGTCAATTCACATACCTTTATTTACTTTTAATGCAATTTAATTACTTGTCATTTATTTTAAAAAAACACTTTACTTTACTTGTCATTTAATTTCTTAGAACTTGTTTTATAAGGATTTTAATTCGTTAAACCTAAGCCCGCACTTAAGGAACATTTCACGTCACTTAGCAAGCATATTTGTCATTTATATCTTTTAGATCAATTTTAGTATAACCTTGTAGTTTTAAATCTTAGAATTAATATTAGTTTAATTTCTAGTTTAAAAAATAGTTTAAAACCAAAACCAAAAACTTTTATGACAATCAAGCTCGATTTACAACTTGAACGTAGATTTTCATTCACCTCTCGCCGAGGAAAACGATACCCGTGTTGATTATTTTTTATTCTTTCCTAAGAATAATTTATATGATACTTAGCTTGCGTATACATATATGTATTTTATAAATATATATATTATATATTTGAGGGTTTATTTGATAAACGCGTGTGACAACGACCAATATCAAAATGGTGCCGTTGCCGGGGAGAGGTGTAGCGATTTTTACGGGATTGTTCGTGTTCGAGCCTTGAAGATCCTTTCTTCAGAAAGTTTATTTTCGTTCTTATAAAAATTATAAAAATCCAAAAATATTTTTCTTCTTATTTTATTTTTTCCTTTTCTTTTATAAATATTAAAAAAAATACCAAAAATATTTTTATTAATATTATCTTTATAAAAAAAATTCAAAAATAATCTTCTCCTTTATCCTCTTACTTCATTTAATTAATTTCTTCTTTATCCTCTTATCCGTTTTAAATTCTTCTACATGTCTTCGTAATAACCATTTGGTATGCCGTGGTGTGAGTTCCGTAATAATGGTCTAAACTGTCCGGCGTAGCAATGTAGGATCCGAAAATGATTTGTACTATACCCAAAACCGTATTCTTATAATGAAACCCGAACTTCTTCAACCAACCTCCACACCCGCAGTACAAGCATATTTCGTGCGAGTTATGTGGGAACGATTCTCACTATGGTTTTTGATTTGTCCTGCCCACTGATACCGCTTGTCTAATGAGCAGGAACCGTGCTACAAAACAAAAGTTTTAGTGATAATTATGAAACCACAAAATTCACCGAGTTTTTCTCAACAATATCTTTGCTGTGAAAACTGTGGGGGTCCTTATGAAAGTTTTCAATGTCAATCGATGAATCAAAACTACTTTTTTAACCAACCCCCGCAGTATTCCATCAATCATCAAGAAGACCTTAATCAGCAAAGGATAAGTGATGTGCACGTTAGATGGGATAAAATAGAGGAGTCATATAATGAAATTTTCAACATGGTGCGATCATTTTGTGAAATGGTAATTCAACGAAAGCAAGTGCTAATATAGTACATCATACACCTCGCCTTCGAGACATTTCAATTTTACGTGGCGATGATGACGTTGATGACGAGGAGTTAGTTCTAATCCTTTAAAAGAATATGCCTCAAATTTCTCAGACTATTGCTCCTCAGCACCCGTGTCACTATATGGAGCCCGATGGGGGGGGGGGGGGGGGGGGGGGGGGGGGGGAGGACTCTCTCATAATGGGGAATGAGGAACTTAGCACTATTCCTAAAAAGGAATCGGATGAATTCATAAATTCCAGTGTTGAGGACCTTATTCTAATCCCAAGAGAGTCCGAGGATACATATGGTAGTGATAGTGAGAGCGTTTTACCTTCAAGTGATGATTTCTCTCCCATTTTTGAGGAAAAATACGTGACTTTCTCTAACACTCTTTTCGATTCAAATAACGATTTTACTTCTAGTGATGACAAGTCACTATCCGATGAGGACGTTTCGGAAGAAAATGTTAAAATATACTCAAACCCTCTTTTTGAATTCGATGACGAATACATCTCTAGTGACGTAAATCCTCTTTTGAGGAGTTGTTAGAGGAACATCGAGTTGCAAGGTTTCTTATGATTCCAACCATGATGAGTCCGACTTCCCTAACACACCTCTTTCTGATTCTAAGAGGATGGGATTTTCACTCCAAGTGACGACAATGAGCTTTTACTTCACCATGATCCGTCTATAAGCATTATTTCCATTCTTGAGGGATTAATCGATGAACCGCCTCTCGAAGAGAATGATGATTTATTTGATCTGGAATCAAAAGAAAATGATTGGAGGAAGATTTTGTACGATGCTCCAATTGATGATTTGATTACCAAGGACAAAGTTTTCGACCCAGGGATTTATGAGAAGAGTTTTTCTCCGACATTTGTGAAGTTAACCTTTGAGGATCGCCATTATCTTCCCATGACATTTGTTATCCAAATATTTCTTCCTTATCTCACTTATTCGGTGGATTCTCCTTTTCTTCTCTCCCCCGGGAGTGAGGACACCATTTTTGACCCTGGCATCTACGCTTTTCATTTTTCTTCTCTTAAGTCAGTAGCATATGAAAATCCGATGGTGGTTTTTCCATTCTTCTGTTTCTGCCCCAAGGACAAAGGAATTCGGGGAGAGTCAAGCTAGAGACTCGCACAAAAACAAGCGCTTCTCGGGAGGCAACCCGTGACTTTCTTCTTTCCTATTTCTTGAATTAATAAGTGAGAGTGTATTTATAGCCTAATGTGGGGGGGGGGGGGGGCGTGCTTCTTTCCATGATATGTGGTATTCTTTTTGCAGGATTCCTTAAGATCATGAAAGACCCTGCGCTGTTTTCAATCCGCCAATCATCCGTCCTCGATCTATCTTTTTTTGGAATCCCTCATCCGATCATGTATATATATTGTTGTTTCCTTTCACACTTAGAACTTTTTGCATTATTCCTTTTTCATTCCACTAAGTGTGGGGAACACCCGCATTTTTGAACAATGAGTGCCAATGTTCCTTTCTAAGTGTGGGGGGGGGGATTTCTATCGAAATGTGATTTTACCCGTGCTTTGTTGTTGTTCTTACGTACCCCGCTTTTCCACAAAAATTTTAAATTTTTAAGTCTTAATAGTTAGTTTATTGTTCATTATATATACAAATAAATATATATATATATATATATATATATATATATATATATATATATATATATATAAATTGACACAAATGTGGGTTTTCTGTTGGTGAGAATGAAAAGTAAATTTTGACCCGACCGGTTTTATATCTTAGTTTTCTCCTTAACTGAAAATAGATTGTCTTTCTAATCTTTTATACAAGGAGCTATAAAACGCAAGTCTAGCTTGAAAAAGTCAAGACTTTGCAAGTTCCCATAATTGATTTTAAATATGCGAAGATCGATTTATTAGAGTTGAGATTGTTGCCAGTCAATGTGACTTGTTAAAGTGTCGATCTTAATTCATTAGGCTAAGTATTCACGAGTTTCTTTATTAGAAATTTTAAATTGTGAAGAACAAGAGATGATAGAGTAGAGTATAAGTTTTGATGCTAAACATAGAATAGTTGGATTTCTTTAAGGCACATAATGTATAATTGGTGCTTTTTTCTCCCATTAGCTTGTTTAACCTTTATAATGATTTGATTAATAAATAGAGTTGTGCGGTGTTTTTGGTTATAAAAGTTAATAGATTTTTCTTATTTCCTTGTGATTAAGATGATTACACATCAGGATTACTTTAATTTGGCATACTATATGTATCACAATTAATAAATATTTTGCTTATCCCTTAAAGAGCCTTAGGGTATATGGGTAAGTAAATTTAATAAGTGAAATTATAGCCTTATTCATTCCTTAAAGAGCCTAAGGGTATATGGAATGGATATTGTTGCTTAATTTTTGTCTTGTTTGTACCTTAAAGAGCCTTAGGGTATATGGTGCAAATAAGATTGGTCCATTTATGTCTTAAAGAGCCTTAGGGTATATGACATGAATGGTGCCTTGCTTAAGTAACCTAATAAAAGCCAAATTTTGGTCGCCTTGATGTGGACTTTAATCTTGATGACATTTGATCTTTTGAAAAGGGCTAGGAGCTAATTATTGCGTTTTTAACCGTTACGCTTTATTTTTGGAATTAATAAGTATCAAAATAAAGTCTTAAAGAGCCTTCGGGTATATGACTTAAATAAAATCTTGAGATACAAAATTAGGAATAAGGGAGGAAAAGTAAGTACACAATTAGCTTTTATGAGTAGTGTTAGCATCATAACTTGTATTTTGCAATGATCTTGTTTTTAAGCTTGGCTTGGAGAGGTGAAAGTCGGGGACGATGAATTTATCCATTTGGACACTTTGATGTGCTTTTTGTTCCATGATCCTAAAAGTTATCAATGAATAATGAAAACAATACATTATGTCACACATGAATAAGTTGTAAGTTGGAAATTATGAAAATCATAAAAATATAAAAAAAATTATTTCAAAATAAGTGGTTAAAACGGGGGTGCTTGGCATTTTTAAATAAATTTTTGAACCTTTAATGGACATTTTCAGTTCTTGTTTGATTGTGAGTAGGTCATAAGTTTTTAAATAGGGATAAAATTCTTTATTACCGGGTTTGTTTTATTTCCATTGCGTGTGGGACCAACAAAGGTATTAGTGGTGGGGAATTTGATGAGCCCCAAAATACACATCATTTTGTAACCTGTAAAACACTATTAAATAGACCTAAAAAAGCAAAAATATCGTAATTAAATTCAAAATATATTTGTTTGGTATTTTCCATATCTTGCATGTAAAAGGATAGAAAACGGAGTAAAAACAGAATTATCGGCTCAATTTATCAAGTCTAATTATTACTCAAGCTAAGATGAAGTCGTGAAATGTCCCCGAGCATACCAGTGGAAAGAGCGCGAGAAATACCGAGTCCGTTGTAGCCCTCCAGATATTAATGGGCTTAGCCCGTAGCCCAT
This sequence comes from Tanacetum coccineum, assembly GCA_026074375.1. NCBI lineage: Eukaryota > Viridiplantae > Streptophyta > Magnoliopsida > Asterales > Asteraceae > Tanacetum > Tanacetum coccineum. The sequence goes on from BQNB010044556.1 coordinate 9,409, forward strand.
TTTATATGGGCTGGTGCCGAGCCTATACTTTACAAAGGCCTATTTAAAAGCCCAACACAAAAAAAAAATATACTTGAGTTTTTTAGTAAGGTGATATCATCTATGTCATGGCACTTGATGTGTAAATAATTCAATTCAAGGCATGTGATGGAGCACTATGAGTTGAAGAGACGAATAGAGAGTGAGCACGTGGCATGCAAATGTGTTATATCTTAAACTCTCATTTCAAAAATTGCAAATGAAATGAAATTGAAATGAAGCTAAAACAGCTCACGTGAGCTAGTAATTAAATTAAGAAATACATGTGCCTCTTCACTAGCTTGAAATGAACGAATTGAAAGATGCCACGTGGCGGTGCAAGGAAAGAGTTTCTATCTCAATTCATTTTTGGTACATATAAAAAAGAGAGTAAAAATTGATCCAACAAAGGAAAACATTTGCGTACGAATGAACTGTTCAAAAGGCCAGGTGTCAGCTAAATAGCGTGGGTCCAAATCTTTTAAAGACTGCAATCCGAGGCATCAATTTTAATGCCAATGATTGGCTATGTTATTTTAGAATGATGGGGGCAATTTACAAATTCTACCCTCCCTTGGCTATAAAAACACACACGCTCCCCCATATTTTGGGAGTTTTTTTTAGAGAGTAGTTTTTAGTTTAGATTTTGCTTATTTGAAAGTTTTAGCTTATTGTAGGTTAGAGTTAGCCTATTGCAGCTTAAGAAGCTTTTCCAGCTTATTTCGATTATTGTAACTGAGATAATTGTTCAAGCTTAATGAAGTTTATGGTTGGATCTTAATGTGCTTATTCCTTTTCGTTCATTTTCTTAAAGTGCTTATTTTCTGTGTTACTTCTTTTTCAGAGCTTATTCAAATCTGATAAGCTCACTTTTAGCTTATTCAGATCCATTTAGCTTATATGTTTTACAAAAGAGATTTTCGGTTTAGCTTATTGTGTTTTTGGTTGCGATCAAGGGTGATAAAAAACTTAATCGTTTTCACGTTAGCTTATTGATTAATGGTGCTTATTGATGTCATGTGTGCCTATTAGATCTGGATTCGAGCCAAATAAAAGATTATTACTTTTGTCCGTAATATCGTTTGTCTTATTAGTACTTATTCGATTAATGTTTTCAAGTGCTCATTTTCACTAGCTTATTCTTGGTTAGATCTCATATTGCTTAAGTCTAGTTATAATTAAGTGCTTGTAGGTTGAGAATATAATTGCTTATTCCGTTTAGGTTTAAGGATCGTGATGCGTCGGATAAGGGATTGGGTGCTGTATTAATGCAAAGAGAGAAAGTAATTTCTTATGCATCACGCCAATTAAAAATTCATGAGAAGAACTATACAACTCATGATTTGGAACTTGGATCGGTAGTGTTTTCTCTGAAACTTTAGAGACACTATTTGTACTAAACCAAGTGTACGGTGTTCATGGATCACAAGAGTCTACAACACATTCTTAATCAAAAGGAGCTAAATATGAGGCAGCGTCATTGATTAGAACTGCTTAGTGATTATGACTGTGAGATCCGTTACCACCCGGGGAAAGCGAATGTTGTTGTTGATGCTTTGAGCAGGAAGGAGAGGAGTAAACCATTAAGAGTCCGAGCCTTAGTGATGACTATTGGCTTGGATCTTCCTAAACAAATCCTGAATGCTCAGACTGAAGCACGAAAACCAGAGAACATCAAGAACGAGTATGTTGGAGGTATGTTGCTTGAAAATTCTAAGGATCCGAAGAAATTTAGAATGGAAAAGTTAGAACCCCGTGCGGATGGAACTCGATGCTTCAATGGCAGGAGTTGGTTTCCATGTTATGGTGATCTAAGGACTGTGATCATGCACGAGTCCTACAAGTCAAAATACTCTATTCATCCGGGTTCTGACAAAATGTATCAGGACATAAAGAAGCTATATTTGTGGCCCAATATGAAGGCCAACATCGCCACCTATGTTAGCAAATGTCTGACATATGGTAAAGTCAAGGCCTAACACCAAAGGCCATCATGATTGTTGGTAAAACCCGATATACTTCAATGGAAGTGGGACAATATCACTATGGATTTTGTCACAAAGCTTCCTAAGTCGTCACGAGGCTACAACACTATTTGGGTGATTGTCGACCGACTTACTAAGTCTGCAATCTTTGTACCCATGAGGGAAACTGGTCCCATGGAGAAACTGGCAAGAATGTACCTAAAGGAAGTGGTCACAAGGCATGGAATCCCTGTCTCAATCATTTGTGATCGCAACCCGAGGTTCGCATTGAATTTCTGGAGGTCACTTCAGAAGGCTTTGGGTACTAACTTGGATATGAGTATTGCGTACCATCCACAAACTGACGGGAAAAGCGAGAGAACTATTCAAACTCTCGAGGATATGCTGCATGCTTGTGCGATCGACTTCGGAAAGGCTTGGGTTAACCATTTTCCGTTGGTCGAGTTCTCATATAACAATAGTTATCACGCTAGCATCAAGGCTGCACCATTTGAAGAACTTTACCGTCGAAAGTGTCATTGCCCTGTGTGCTGGGCTGAGGTTGGACAAGTGCAACTTACTGCTTCGGAAATAGTTCAAGAAACAACAGAGAAGATCATCCAGATCAAGCAAAGAATGTAAGTCGCCCGTGATAGGCAAAAGAGTTACGCCGATTTAAAGCGTAAGCCAATAGAATTCCAAGTTGGGGATAATGTTATGCTTAAAGTTTCGCCTTGGAAAGGAGTCGTACGTTTTGGAAAACGGGGGAAGTTGAACCCTAGGTACGTTGGACCGTTCAAGGTGTTGGAAAAGGTTGGATCCGTTGCATACAAGCTTGAGCTTCCTAAAGAGCTGAGCAGGTTTCACAATACATTTCATGTATCCAACTTGAAAAAGTGTTATGCCAACGAACCATTAGCCGTTTCGTTGGATGGACTTCATTTTGATGACAAGCTTTAATTCGTCGAGGAACCGGTCGAAATCATGGATCATGAAGTCAAACAGTTGAGGCAAAGCCGTGTCCCAATTGTCAAGGTTCGATGGAACTCTAGGCGAGGCCTTGAGTTTACATGGGAATGCGAGGACTAATTCCGAAAGAAATATCCACATCTCTTCGCAAAGACTGCACCGTCGTCAAGTGTCGCCTCTTAAGCCTTGAATAAAAGGCTCATTTAACGGGGGGAGACTATAACACCCCGTGTTTTAGGGTCATTTACAACGTCAATATATTCACTATGTATTTTTAGTATTGTACGCGTTTGCTTGTAAATCGTAATCGTTAAGTTAAATCGCGTAAGCTAAAATTTTTCATTCAATGTAAACGGCCATCAAACAATTAAATGTTTACATCAAGCAAGTGTTAAGTAATTATTTTGAGAATAATTATTAACTTTGTTCATTTTATTTTTATTGGTTACGTAAAGTGCTTACGTTTCACGATAAAATACGTTTAGGCATTCCCGGAACCACCAAAAATTTTCTACGCTTCAACAAATACCCAAAATTATACCCAATACTCAAAAGTTACAAAAATATCTCACATATATACATATATGGCCGGATTTGGGGTAAGATATACAAAGATATTTGTAGTTAAATCACATCTCCTTGATTTCATGGGATGATTCCCATTTTAGGGAACCAAATCACTTACACCTTTCAACTCTTATAAGAAACCCACTCCCCCATAGGTTCTTACACAAGGGTTTCCAAGTAACCATGGTTAAGTTAATAAGATATTTATGGTATATAATGAAGCTAGACTTATAGAAAACATACACTACACTTTCTTAAGCAGAAACAACACAAACAATCTCTCTTTCTCACTCTCAACCCACGACCAACTGCCAAAACCCTAAAAATAATTCACACAATTTTATTCTAATACATACAAGTGTACTAGCTACATATCTAAGGCATTCTACGAAGGTTTGAAGGCTTGGATAAGCTTTGAAATAGGTTAAGCAAGATTAGGGTTTCATTTGGTTTTAGCATGGATTTTGAATCTAAACTATTGTTTAGATCTTGTTTGTGTTCATATCATCATCACATAAGGTTATCACAATATATCTATACTTTTATTTCATATATATATGCATGCCATGTTCATATTAGGACTTATATATACTTGTGGTGTTGAAAAAGTTAATGAAAAGCTTGTTGCTTAAAACTCAGAATCTGATTTCGAATATCATGCTTAAGTTTGAATTTATAAAACATATGTAGACATATTTTTGGCCCTAGCTGTTTCTAAGTCACATACCTATATGTCTTGTGATGTTCTCTGAGAGAATGATGAATGAATCTTATTATTATACTCCCCCTCAATAATAGATTAGAGTGAAAACTTGGAGTGGGAGTTTGTTGAGCACACAATTTTGAAAGAATTGGAAATTTTCTTTTTAAAAATATCTTGAAAAATTGTGCTCAACAGGAAAATGATTTTATATTTATCTTATTAATTATCATTTCCTTGGTGCTTCTCTTGAGCATTCACAAACTTTGAATGTTTGTATGACATTGCTCAAGACCGAGAAGATATGAACTTCCCGTTGTTTAGGATAAATGTACATAAATGAACATTTTCCTTTCTTTAGAGACCGAGTCCTAAGCTGACATTTACTTAGAAGTCGTAGAGAAAAAAATTTGAAGAGACATGTTTTAAAAGCATTTGAAACTCTCGCTCGAACTTCATTTATACACCCGTGTTAATATTAATCAACATTTCTAGGTGCGTAAATGTTATCGATTTACGAGAGACATGTCGGAGAAGATTATTTTTGGTATTTTTGAAATTTTTTGATTTTGTATTTTGCTTTTATAGGTTTTATAATTTTATATTTTGTTTTTCTGATAAATATATACAAAGAATTACTATGATTTTGCAAGACGTTCAAGCTCTTGTGGAGACAAACTACGCATACCAAGGCGACGAACCAAATAATTAAACCTATCCAGTGGAAGGGCTTTGGTAAAGAGGTCAGCCAGTTGGTAATCAGTCTTGACAAAATACAGTTCAATCGTACCCTTTTCCACGTGCTCCTTTATGAAATGGTAGCGGACAACGATGTGTTTGGTTCTTGAGTGTTGGACTGGGTTGCAGGATATGGCTATGGCAGATTTTGAATCACAATAGATAGGAATCTTGTTAAAATTAAAACAATAATCCGTTAACTGTGTCTGCATCCAAAGGACTTGGGCACAACAAGCAGATAGAGACACATATTCTGCTTCCGTGGTTGACAGCGCCATACAGTCTTGCTTTTTTGAGGACCAGCCCACTAGCTTTTCGCCTAAGAATTGATTTCCACTGGAAGTACTCTTGAAAGTGTCTTTACATACTGCATAATCAGCATCTAAAAATCCAGTTAGTTTAAAACCAGAATCCTTCGTGTACTAGAGACCCATATTAACGGTTCTTCAGAGATAGCGAAAGATCCTTTTAACCTTCTTGAGGTGCTTCTCGGTTAGCTTAGCCTGGTACAGAGCACATAAACAAGTATCATGTACAATGTCTGGTTAGCTTGATGTAAGATACATTAGGGCACCAATCATGCTACGATATTTCATTGCATCGACTAGAGTCCCATTCTTGTCAAGGTTAAGCTTGTCTTTGATCTCCATTGGAGTTCCAACGGCATCACAAGTTTCCATTCCATATTTTTAAGTAATTTTAACATGTAGATGGAATGTTTTATGAAGATGCCACGGGGGGATTGGTTAACTTGTAAACCAAGGAAAAACGTCATTTCCCCCATCATTGACATTTTGAAGTGGCTTTTCATAAGGTCAGAAAATAATTGAGTATACCTAGGGTTTGTAGAACCAAAGATAATATCATCTACATAAACCTGTACCACTAAGATGTTGTCGTTGAAGCGTCTTATAAACAGCGTTGGATCAATGGTGCCTTTGAAGAAGTGATTTTGTATGAGAAACTTTGACAATTCATCGTATTATGCCCTTGGTGCTTGCTTTAACCCATATAGTGCCTTCTTGAACTTGTAGTCATGGCTTGGATGATCAGCATCGATGACACCTTCAGGTTGACATACGTACATGTCTTCTTTTAACGTACCATACAAGAAAGTAGTTTTCACGTCCATTTGAAATACAATGAACGATTTGTGTGCAGCGTGGGACAAAAATATCCTGATAGCTTCCATCCTAGCAACCAAAGCGAAGGATTCTTCAAAATCTATTCCTTCCTCTTGACGGTACCCTCTCATAACTAGAAGATTCTTGTTTCGGATAACCGTGTTCTCTTCATCATGCTTATTTTTGAATAACCATTTCAATGTAAGTGGTTTTATGTTGTTCTATCAGTACTAACTATGACTAACAGACTTAACTTTAATACTAACAGTATTAAGTCTGTTTACAATATTTTCCTAACAGTTATTTCAAGGAGGAGTGTTTGAAAAGATTCATTGTTTAAGGGGGAGTTTGTGTAAATTCACAAACAAAAAATTGGAAATGCTAAAGTACAAGGACTGAATGTGTAAATTTTTCAAAATTTTTCGGTAAATACTAAGTACAGAGACTGAATGTGACAATTTTTCAACAGTTTTCGGTAAAAGTTAAGTACTGGGACTGAAAAGGTTAATTTTCCAAACTGTTTTCGATGGCTATATAAAGGATTTTAATTTCATTTTTTTACTTTTCTTTTTTACCGAATCCTTTTACTAAGTTTGAGTAGAAATCCGTTTTACGCTATCTAAGTTCATTACAACGATTGTAATTTCACTTCTTACTCAAACGTAAATGGATATATATGTTTTAGGGGTTTTTGAGTAATTTGGAATTACCGAATTTGAACTCGGTAAAGATGAGGTTTACCGAGTTTGTGTTATGATAATGTTTTGTAGCTTATGATATTGTGCGCATAATCTTAGGCTTAGATTTAGTGTAAAAAGTGACTTAAGGTGTGACAATCCGTCAATTTCAGGTCGTTATTTTATTCTCGAGTATTAATTATAATTTTCATTTTTATGTTGAAATATGAACTCACGACTAAACAGGAAGAAATTAGGACTTACAATTGTAATTTACGTGACGTTTACAAAGAATCGACGAATCCTACGTTAAGCATCGACGTTTATATTTTCAAAATGCCGTAGAAATATTTTTATTTCATTCGTTTTTATTTTTCGTATTGCGTGCATTTTCTTTTCGTACCTTACGTAAAATTATTAAGAACAATGTTTATAATTATTGTTCGACTAGTACCGTACGTAAATTAAAATTTTCAGAGAAGTATCACGATTTTCGTAGAACTATTTTTAACTTGTTCGTTTTTACTTCGTGGTTTCGCCTTAACTCTCGTTTTATTTTACGTTTGTACCCGTTAGCCTCAAAACTACCTACCTATCTTAAAATTTATACACTAAACACTAAGATTTATAAAATTTAAACACAAAATCTTACACCACCACCTCATTTGAGGCGTGGCAAGTAGAGGTGCAAGGACTAAGACAAGTGTCTTAGTCCCTTGCATGCATAAGTCTTACAAAATCCACCCAACTCTTCATTCACTCCCATTGTTTTACAAAAAAACTACACACACACTTTGTTTCTCTCATTCTTGCCGTACACCTTAGCCCACCATAACACCAATTCCATCAAAAATTTCCAAGATCAAAAGTTACTACACTAGCTAAGAAGATACCTTAAGTATAACCTTACACTTTGAGGATGAATTAAAGAAGTTGAAAGAAGGTTTCCATACACATTAGGGGCTGAATTAATTCAAGTACTCATAGGGTCATTGCATGGAGGAATGATGGTGATCTAGGGGTATTGGGTTAAGATTCAAGGCTTGGTGTAAAAGAGTCACATTTGTTTTGGGTGAAAATCATCACTTGCATCATTTAGTGGGTATAAACCTCTACTTATTTTTGTTATTCTTGTATTTTCTTGTATTTTATTTATGAATGTAATTGTAAATATGATGAATATGATGATCAAGAGTTTATTGGGGTTTTGTGTGTACTAGATTAGGTTGAAAATGGATAAAACTAACTTATACACATGATGGAAATCACTAGAAAATTTAGTGGCAGAATAAACCGAAAGTTGGGACATTTTTGAGTATTGATAAAATAATTGATTTAACTTAACTAGTTGGTGGGAACAATTGTTTGTGAGCTAGTAGCAATTTGAATCAACACTTGAATGCAAAAATTGAGTGAGATACACTCATTTTACCAAAAGATACCTAATCTGACCTTGCTGTCTTGATTGAATAAAAAGTGATACATACGAATTGAGTTGATAAAAACTAAAAAGAGATGAATTGTAGCTAAACATATGAAGAAATAGAATCAATTGGATGGTTCTCAGATCATTAAATGGTCTTTCAATGCGTCAAAATGGTAAAAAGTAAGTTTTCACCAAAAAGCAAAATGACTTTGTATAAAGAAATGACATTAAGTATATGACAACTCAAAATAAAGTATAGAAATAACTTATAATCTATAATGTACACTTAAATATGAAACTAGAAATGTAAATATTATAAGTACATTATTTATGGTTAAAGAGATACAACTATTTTTATAAACATAAACCTATATAACACTTTTACGTCTATATCCATACTATTAGTTTAAAGCGTTTTTTGCGACAAAAACCCGAGGTGGTAGGACCCACTTTTGGGAGTTTTTATATAATGAACCTACTGACCTTAAACTTATATCGACCTCGAAAACCCGAAAAATTTATACAAGTTACACACATAAACTTAAAATAGGCCATAAGACTTAAATGGGCCACTAGACCCAATTACACTAATTATATTTAAAAGACTTATTGGGCTTAGCATTGGACCCAACCCACTTGGGCCTAATACTTGACTCTAGGCCTGGTCTGGACATTAAAATAGACCAAATTACTTAATGGGCTTATAATTGGGCCTATTGGGCTTTTTGGACCAATTGGGTTAAAACTAGTGAAATTTAACAATTAATAAAACTAGTAAAAATGTCATACTTTAAAATTCATTTAGAAAACTTAAGTGTGATTTAACTTACCTAATTATAACTTGATCATCATACCTATATATACATACTTATCTATTTTGGAGTCGTTATTAATTTTTACCGACATAAAACCTAAAACCCGTACATGTTGTATAGGTTCCGAGTGATTACGCGCCGACGACCAAGTTCGTTTATCGCCGATCTATTTTCTTCCAGCATTATCAAGTGAGTTCATAGCCTCGCATTTTTACACTCTAATTGTTTTAGAAACCCGCGAGGGAGATAACATGCTTGTTTTTAAAATAGAACACAAGGGACCCGAATGTATGCTAGTAGCCTTGATTATTATAAGTTAGCTTTAACTCGCTAAATAAAAAGTCCCGCGGAAATATCATGAATTGTTAATTGCCGGGAATAAGGCATACGCTTATACATGAAATAGTACTATTTGGAGATTACCACCTCCGATCCGTGACGACTAGCTATCGTCTTGTGTTGGGAACATAACACCACGGATGCATTGTATAGAGAATAAGAGACACTCATAGCGAGGGTGTATAGTGGGCAAAATTATTGAATATATGGTAAGGTTCGATGTCATGAGGCTTATAATAATCCCCCTATAATGATGTCTGATCCACATCGTTATATCCTGAATATTTTGAAAAATGATACTTGTGTTCGGAAAATTTTATTGTTTATACATATATAAACTCTATGAATTCACTCAACATTATTGTTGACTTTTAGCATGTTTTATCTCAGGTCCTTGAAGGTAATTCGGATTGATGGAGACATGAAGGCCCGCTAATTAATTATTCATTCGAAAACGTTTTGTAAAATATTGTATGACGTTGTAAAACTTAATTTGGGACCGTGATGTAAACTTTTATTATTCGAATGAATGAAATTTTCTTAAAACGTCTCTTTTCGAGTCGTTTTCTGTGATTTGAGTTATTGTGCTAATAAGTAACACCATTGGACCCTTCCGCTGACCGAGCTAAATTGAGGGTGTTACAGATTGGTATCAGAGCTTAAGTTATAGAGAACAAAAGATTTTCAAAAGAAGAAAATGAATAAAAGAATTTTTGAAATCTTTTGACTATAACGGTACAAGAAGAATCTCCGAATTACCGACAAGACCGGATTGAGAAGTTTTATTTTGATATATATATATGAATTTATATATATGTTGTAAATTTATTAAATGTTAATTATGGAATTATTTAATACTAATACGAGATATTTATACGACGCAGATTGTCATGGAGAACCCTAACTCCCCTAACGAGCCGAACCACGTTGAGGATGCCCATGATCCCAACGAGATGGTTGACATTCCCGATGATGAGGAGCTAGTAGATTATGATGGGGATGAGGAAGAAGAACCTGAAGAAGAACCGGAAGAAGAACCTGAGGAAGAACCGGAACCCAATAATGGGCATGGGGATCAGTTTGCCCAACATCCTAACCCACAGCCCGGTAATATGAATGGTTGGTTAGAGGAAGATGATGATATGAATGAGAATGTTAATGATGAGGATATTGAGGATGAGGATATCGAGGATGAGGATGTCGAGATTGAGGTTGATGATGAGGCAGAGTTGATCTTTCCTTATGAGGTTGAGGGTGACCAAACCCCGCCCCCACCTGCCGAGTCTTCTGATTCTGAGCCACCTATTGCTGAGCCACCTAATGAAGAGTCATCCGATTCTGTATCATCCGATTCTGAGTCGGAGGATGAGGAGGCTGATATGGCACCTAGGCCTACTCTTGGGACTGCTACCCAAAGGCCATTTGCTGTCCGTGATTTCCCAAGGGGTATGTATGAGGTGGGAGAGTCATCTGCTGCACGTGACTCATCACATGTTGGTGGATTGGAACCTTGGGCATTGAGGCGTGACTTGGAGGCTACCCGTACTCGAGCTAGACTTATTGAGGCCGAGGTAGGTACCAATCGTACTGAGACTGCTCTTTTGGACTCGCAGATCAAGATAGGTGAGAAGGAAAGAAAGATACTTAATCATGACTTGGGTAATGTGGAAAAGACTTTGAGTAATGTGGTTGAGAGGTTGAAGATTCTTGAGTGTGGGGAAAATGCAACTTTGAAGAAGAAGTTGAAGGATAAGGAGATGCAGTTAGTGATTGCTCGCATGGATTGTGCTAGTGCAGAGCGGAGGTTGCATGAGTCCATTGGTTGGAACAGGAGGTTTTATAAGGAGATGGTTCGTAAGGGAGCGGTTCCTAAGCCGCCCTCTGATGATGAAGATGATGGACGTTCGAGGAAGAAGTCAAAGAAGTCGGGCAAGGATGATGGACCCGTTGAGCCACGGGGACCACCTAGTGACTCTCGTTAGATTAGTTTATCAGTTGTGATGTATTTTTTTATTACTAACTAAACCGAGACTTCGGTTAGTAGGACTAGAAATTTTGGGTTGTGTAACATTAGGTGATCACATGTAATGTAAAACTATGCAACTTGTATCTAGTTCTTAATTAATGAAATATTATCTTTTGGTACTAATTCTACATTGTGTTGTTATTACCTTTCCTTTCTTTTATTGTTTCTCCTAAATTGTTCCTTTTGCTTAATACAATCATTGAATGAATACTCATTATGATTTGATTTGTGTTGTAACAGGATCATGCCGCCAAAACCTATGTCTGAGGCTCGTATGCGCGAGATTATTAGAGATCAAGTTACCACATCCATGAATGAATTTATGGCAAATATGAACCGTGGAGCCGGTGGTGCTGGAGCCGGTGGTGATGGAGCCGGTGGTGCTGGAGCCGGTGGTGCTGGAGCCGGTGGTGCTGGAGCCGGTGGCGCTGGAGCCGATGGTGCTGGAATTGGTGGTGCCGGACCAGTAGAGGCCGAAGTTACTGGGTGTACTTACATGACATTCATGAAGTGTAACCCACACCCTTTTAAAGGCACTGAAGGTGCCGTGGGATTATGTCAGTGGTTTGAGAAATTGGAATCTGTGTTTCGAATAAGTGACTGTAGGGAAAAGGATAAGGTGAAATTTGCAACCGCCACTCTCCAAGGTCGTGCGTTGACTTGGTGGAATGGAAGAACTGCTTCCATGGGTATTGATGCTGCTAATGGTACTCCATGGGCTGAAGTAAGAAAGTGGATGACCGAGGAGTTTTGTCCTCGAAGTGTGTTGCAAAGACTAGAGCAAGAATTGTACAACTTGAAATTAAAAGGGACTGATATTGATGGGTATACAAACCGATTCCATGAACTGGCCCTGTTGTGTCCTAGAATGGTGGAGCCTGAGCAGGTGAAGGTGGAGCAATACATTCGTGGATTATCGAAGAACATACGTGGTGATGTGACCTCGTCGCAACCAGCTACTATTGATCATGCTGTCCGTATGGCTTATCAGCTTATGGGACAAATAATCCAAGATAAAACTGATGAGGTTCATGAGGGTGAAAAGAGAAAAGGGGAAGGAGATCGTGGTGGTCGTGGTGACAACCGACGCGACTACAACAACCGACAAAACCAAAGAAGGGCTAATGCTGGAGCCATGACCAATGCTGTATCAAATGACAACGAGGTTTGTCCAAAATGCAAGAACAAGAAGCATAATGGGGATTGCTGGAAGTGCGGTAAGTGTGGTAAGTGTGGTAAGTTAGGGCACAAGACTGCTGCTTGTAGGTGCCCCGACAAGAGAGATGTAACTTGTTTCAATTGCAACAAAAAGGGTCACCTAAAGAGAGATTGCCCTACATTGAGAAGGAATGGTCAGGATGGAAATAATCGTGGAGCTGTTTACAAGTTAGGAGCTGTGGATGCTCAACAAGATCCGAAAGTCGTTACTGGTACGTTCTTACTTAACAACCGATATGCTACTGCTTTATTTGATTCGGGTGCCGATAAAAGTTTTGTATCTACAAATTTTAGTACCCTTATTGATATTAAACCGGTTGAGTTAGATACTAGCTATGAAGTCGAACTGGCTGACAGAAAAGTAGTAAGTACCAATAATGTATTAATAGGATGTACACTTAACCTTTTAAACCATTCTTTTCCAATCGACTTGATGGTAATAGAACTGGGAAGTTTTGATATCATTATTGGGATGGATTGGTTATCAAGATATGATGCTGCTATTTTATGTGGAGAGAAAAATGTTAGGATTCCCCTAGAAGGTAAGACGTTGGTTATCGAAGGCGATAGAAATAATTCTCGATTGAAGATCGTTTCTTGCATTAAGGCTCAAAAGTATATCGAGAAGGGTTGTGAGCTATTCTTAGCTCAAGTAACTGAACAAGAATCGAAGGAGAAACGATTAGAAGATGTTCCTGTTATCCGAGATTTTCCTGAGGTATTTCCCGAAGGTTTACCCGGACTTCCGCCACCCAGGAAAGTTGAATTTCATATTGATCTTATTCCTGGTGTTGCACCTGTGGCGCGTGTGCCATATCGTTTAGCACCAACCGAAATGAAAGAGTTGTCCAAGCAGCTACAAGAGTTGTTGGAAAAGGGTTTTATTCGACCGAGCTCGTCACCATGGGGAGCTCCGGTGTTGTTTGTGAAAAACAAGGATGGATCGTTCCGAATGTGCATTGATTATAGTGAACTGAACAAGTTAACAATCAAGAATCGATACCCATTACCGAGGATTGATGACTTATTTGATCAGCTACAAGGTTCTAGTGTTTATTCGAAGATTGATTTGCGGTCTGGTTATCATCAACTTCGCATACGCGAGGAAGACATTCCAATTACAGCATTTAGAACTCGTTATGGACACTATGAGTTTCAGGTAATGCCTTTTGGACTGACTAATGCACCTGCAGTATTCATGGACTTGATGAATCGCGTGTGCAAGCCGTATCTTGATAAGTTCGTGATTGTATTCATCGATGACATTCTGATCTATTCCAAGAATAAAGAAGAACATGGTAAACATTTGAAGACTATCTTGAATTTGCTATGGAGCGAAAAGTTGTACGCCAAGTTTTCGAAGTGTGATTTTTGGCTTGATTCCGTGCAATTCCTTGGCCATGTGATAGATAGTAATGGAGTTCATGTTGATCCTGCGAAGATTGAAGCCATTAAAAATTGGGCTGCACCGACTACACCAACGGAAGTGCGACAATTTTTGGGTTTGGCAGGTTATTATCGAAGGTTTATTAAGGAGTTTTCTCTAATATCCAAACCATTAACTAAGCTCACTCAGAAAAAATAAGCCGTATGTATGGGCGAAACGACGAAGAGGAGGCATTTCAAAGCGCTGAAGCTAACATTGTGTAGTGCGCACAATATTATCACTAAACCTGCAAGGAATGCGAAGACTTTGTTTGTGTTTTGTGATGCGTTCTCTAAAAGGATTTGGAGCTGTGTTGATGCAGCGAAAAAAGGTGATTGCGTACGCCTCTAGGCAACTTAGAAAGAATGAAGAAAATTATACGACCCATGACTTTGGAGTTGGGAGCGGTGGTTTTGCTTCGATTTATTGGAGACATTATTTGTACAGCACTAAATGTACAGTATTACAAACCGATCACAAAAGCCTACAATATATCTTGGATCAGAAAGAGCTAAATATGAGGCATCGTAGATGGATCGAACTCCTGAGTGATTACGATTGTGTTTCTTCGTTATCACCTGGGAAAGGCGAATGTTGTCGCTGATGAGCCGTTGAGCAGGAAGGATAAGGAACTGATTTGAGTGCGTGCTTTAGTGGTGACAGTACAATAACAATTTAACCGGACAATTCGAAATGCATACGTGAAGCGTGCAAAAAGGAAAATATTGGTGCCGAAGGATTTCGTGGCGAAGGGGAGCCGTTTGAAGTTAGATCCGATGGTACGAAATGTCTGAAGGGACGAGTATGGTTACCATTATTTGGAGGATTGAGAGACCTAATCATGTTGGAATCTCATAAATCAAAATATTCCATTCATCCTGGATCGGATAAAATGTACCAGGACTTGAGAAAGTTATACTGGTGGCCGAATATGAAAGCTGATATTGCGACATATGTCAGTAAGTGCTTGACATGTGCTAAAGTCAAAGCTGAACACCAAAAGCCGTCAGGATTACTTCAGCAGCCGGAAATCCCTGTTTGGAAATGGGAGAGAATTACGATGGATTTCATTACAAAGCTTCCAAGAACACCATCTGGATATGATTCAATTTGGGTCATTGTTGACAGATTAACTAAATCTGCTCACTTTATTCCGATGAATGAGAAGTATAAAATGGAGAAGCTCACTAGATTGTATTTGAAGGAGATTGTTTGTAGGCACGGGGTGCCTGTGTCGATTATTTCAGACAGAGACCCTCGTTTCGCGTCAAGGTTTTAGAGATCTCTTCAAAAATATTTGGGGACAAATTTGGATATGAGCACTGCTTACCATCCTGAAACTGATGGTCAGAGTGAAAGGACGATACAAACATTGGAAGACATGTTGCGTGCTTGCGTGATTGACTTTGGTAGTGGCTGGGATAAGCACTTACCTTTGGCTGAATTTTCATACAATAATAGTTATCACGCTAGTATTAAAGCCGCACCTTTCGAAGCTCTATACGGAAGGAAATGTAGATCGCCTGTATGTTGGAGTGAAGTTGGAGATGCCCAACTCACGGGACAGGAAATGAATTCGCTGAAACGAACAGAAAGATTTGTGCAAATCAAGAACCAGATTATTAGCTGGCTCGTAGTAAGCAGAAAAGTTATGCACATGTGAGACGTAACCTTTTGGAGTTCGAAGTGGTGACAATTTAGTGCTAAAAGTATCACCGTGGAAAGGTGTTGTTCGATTTGGAAAACGTGGGAAATTAAGTCCCCGTTATATTGGACCATTCAAGATTTTATCAAGAATAGGTCCGGTGGCATATAAACTGGAATTACCCCGAGAGCTTCAAGGAATACATAATACGTTCCATGTCTCGAACTTAAAGAAATGTCTATCAGATGAAGACCTTATCATTCCATTTGACGAAGTAAGGATCGACGAGAAATTACATTTCATTGAAGAACCAATTGAAATTGTGGATAAAGAGGAGAAACAACTCAAGCAAAGTCGAATCCCGATAGTTAAAGTTCGATGGAACTCGAGTCGTGGACCGGAATACACTTGGGAAAGAGAAGACCAGATGTAGAAGAAATACCCTCATCTTTTCAATTTTAACAAGAAGCGAACGACAAGATGAATTGATCTTCAGGGACGAAGATCCCATTCTAGGGGGAAATGCTGTGACAATCCGTCAAATTCAGGTCGTTATTTTATTCTCGAGTATTAAATATAATTTTCATTTTATGTTGAAATATGAACTCACGACTAAACAGGAAGAAATTTGGGCTTACGATTATAATTTACGCGACGTTTACAAAGAATCGACGAATCCTATGTTAAGCATCAACGATTATAATTTTCATCATTTTCATTTTTCCGTTTTGTTTCGCAATTACGTAAAATCTAGCTTAAAACTCGCGTTTTACCTTAGACCTTACCTTTATTTAATTTATACTTATACTACACTTTAATTAAACACTTATAAACAAAAAAATAAAATAAAATTATTATTACCCTATTTCTAAGCCCTAGGCCGGCCACACCCTTACACACTCAACCCAATTGCAATTTTCTATAAAACACTCATCATTTCACTTCATTTTTCCATACATGCAACCTTGTGAAAAGAAACCATTCATTTCAAAAGTTTCTCCTCCTCTTTTCCCCTTTGTGGCTGCCAAAATCAATACCATCACCACCACCATCATACAAAATTTTTCATCTCATTTTTATCCTCTTAACACCATCCATAAGCCTCTTGCAAAGTTTGGTGCAATTTCATGAAGATTTGAAGGAGTTTAGGGCTTGTTTCTTGAGTTTTCTTGAAGCTTTTTGATTGGGGTTTTCTTGGGGAGATTCTTGGTGATATTTAGGAAGTTTAGAAGCTTGTTAATCTTGGGCATCCTTGGTTCGAATCAGCCCCACAAGAGAAGGGTGTTCTTGTTTGATTCACTAGCCTAAATCTCTCTTTTTGTAAGCCATAATCTTTCTTTAGTTAGTCTTATCTTTTTATTTCTTGTTTCTTTAATTTTAATCCATGAAAATGGATGTTTAAGTTCTGAATATATATATGTGATGATGTTCTTGAGGGTGTTTTCATTTAGTTATGGCATTGGGTTAGGTCTTAGATGAATTAAAATGATGTTTAAAAAGGTTTTGAGTTGAAATATTGGGACTGTTTTGAAAACAGTAGCAAAACGTGTGATTTTCTAAAAATATTTGGCCTGGAGACTATGATTAAATTAAATGGATGGAAAGATACATGTCTTAGCATCATAGGATAGTTGGATGCTCAACCAACTCCTTAGGATGTGTGAGTTATGGCCAAAACAAGAAAATAGGTCAAATCTAGACTTGTGTTTAGAATACGAGTTAAACTCCAAATTTTTGCCATAAAAAATAGATCTTTTTGATTGGGTCAGTAGTAAACATCATAACGAAACCATACCCTTTGACCTCACCTTCATTGCTATCTTGGTTTGGGATTTATGGCCATTTTAGTAAAGGGTAAAATTTTTACTAACTTTATATTTTGGACAACCAGAGGTAAAATGGTCTTTTCAGAAACCGAGTTTTTACGTCTAGTCAAAAATGTAAAAACGTATCGTACACCGTGATAAAATAAAAAATAAAAGCCGAAACTTAGTAGATGTTCATTTGCCTATAAGACCAGGTCACAAGTCATTTTAGGGTTAAAAAGAACTTGGGGAAGTCCTAGTGGAATGCCATGCTTATCTCAGAAACACAACTCATGAACACATATTTAATTTTTACGTATTATTATTTTCTACGTATTAAATCAGCTCACGTATATAGGAAGTACCTAGGTTCACTTCCGCTCATTCAAAGACTCATGGAAATACTTCTGATCCTAATTGCTCTACGGAGAGTTTCCAAGCCGCCCCCCATTTATCTCATTTTAATGGTTTTCATAACTATTTTAGGGGTGAGAATACATGCTTGTTTTTACGAATAACTTATGGTTACTACTACATAAGCGTTACATGAATGTTTTACTAATGCTTTTGCTTTATCTACCACCTGATTTCTAAAACATTTTGATACAAGCCTTGTTTTACCGAATAACTTATTGGTTACTACTACATAAGCGTTAACTTGAAAATGTTTTTACTAAAGAGCTTTTTGCTTATCTACCACATGATTTCTAATACATGTTTGATACATGCTTGCTTTATAAACTGGACAAAAGAAACTGTATGGTATGGCTGAACCCAAAATTGGAGGTCAATTTGCATGAGTATCTTATTTGCCAAAGACCCACATCATGAACTTTAATTACTATAATGGGTAGAGTGAGCGCATAGTACAAATAAATAGATCTATTGGGTTTGAACATCCCTGTCCGGGGGGTCTGAATCGAATCCTTTACGAGCACACCAGTCAACGTACAATTTGTTATTTAGAATTTAGGTAGAAGGCAATAGTGTACCTACATCAGGTCAAGGGCCAAACAAAATGCATATGATATGTTGTTAACGTCAAGGTATCGGTGTCCTGAGCTCAATGCAATCAAGAATAAAAGATACATTCGCATTCGTTGCAATGTAATCTGTTGAATATACTTTGAATACTGTCAGCAAGCTGAACTTAAACCTTGTGGTCCACTATTGAACATTTAACTTGATTTATTGAAACAATACTGGATTTCGATAACAATTCTACTAAATGTTTGTAACGCTACTTACTTATCAGAAATATTTCTTTCTTTGAACTATTTCAATACTATACTAAAGCGTTTGACTTAAAACCTATGAATTCACCACATTATTATTGACGGTTTTTTGCATGTATATTTTCTCAGGTTATTATATTGCTAGCTGAGCATTGGGAGCATTTGAGTCGCGTGGATATCAAAAATTAAAGGACTCGGTTTTCTTCACATTCGATAATCATTTATCTTTAAAATATACATTGAATCATGTTTGAACTCTTTTAACTTGCAACCAACAAGCATGGATGAAAGGATGTGTTATATCATAAGTATGTTCAAAAGGGATTAAAACACATCTAGGCATATCACAAGAGGTCGGGACACCAAGATACCTCAGTCTAGTGGTCCCCTTGACAAAGGTTGGTGATGAGGCTGTCCATAAGAAGTTGGGTAATAGAATGGAAAGGGCTGCCACTATTGCTTCTAGCTTAGAAGCAGAGCAGGACAATGGTAACATCAAATAAGACCCGATCCATGGCAATACTTAATGAATCAACTTCTTAGGGAATTGATTCAGGTAGTTGTCCCAGGTGCCAATATACCATATTGGGGGATGTGAATGCTCAAACTAGGTTTGAGATTACATATATATAGTCCATTGATCAACCTCTCTCAAGAGGTTACACACTTGGAAGTGGGGAGGACAGTATGAAACTCATTGGAATTGACGAAATTTTGTACACAACTATCATATAAAAACAGAAATGAGTGATTATGTGAGCAAAAAGAATTGAGAGATTTTGTGAGCTTAAAAATAGAAAGAGAGATATGTGTATAAAAATAGAAATGAGTAATTATGTGAGCAAAAAGAATTGAGAGATGTTGTGAGCATAAAAACAGAAAGAGAGTATGTGTGAATCAAATTTGATGGTGAAAGATGCTTATTGGAATGAAAATTAGATGATTACTGGTGTATTCTTTTTAATGTTGCTCAATTTCTACTTAATGCTGCTAAGCTTAAGTTAATGCTGTTAGGCTTAAATTAGTACTGTCCGTATTGGTTTTTGCTGTTAAGTGTATGTTAATGCTGACAGTTCAATTTTTTGCTGTGGAGGGTGATTCTAAAATACTTCGATTAAGGGTTTCATTTACTTCTTTATTCGATTTCACTTATTCAAATACTCTCCAACCATAAACCCTAATTCAATTTTCATCTTTGATCATCAAATCCATCATTATGTCAAGCTTTAAGTTTGCTGAAACATACAATGTGGTTACATTCTTGGAAAAATCCAAAGAAAGTGATGGGTTTGCAGAGATAATCGATTTCCTGAAAGCAAGTTATGTTTCATATGCCTTAACAGTTAATCCAGTAATCTACACATCTAGCATTGAACAATTTGGGCAACTGCCAAGGTACAGATAGTTAATGGAGTGCGACAGTTACAAGCCCTAGTTGATAAAAGAGGGTTATTGTTATGGAGTCAAGCATAAGGAGAGATCTTCACTTGGATAATGCAGAAGGTACTGATTGTCTTCCAACTACTACTATCTTTGAAGAATTGGCGCGTGTGGGGTATGAAAAGGCTTCTCAAAAGCTTACTTTTTATAAAGCCTTTTTCTCTCCATAGTGGAACTATTTCATTCATACTATTACTCAATGCTTAAGTGTTAAATCCACTGCATGGAATGAGTTTAGTAGTTCTATGGCTTCTTTGATCATATGTTTGGCAACTAATCAGAAGTTCAATCTGTCTAAGTATATCTTTGATGCAATGGTGAAACACTTGGATAGAGGATTCCAATTCTTGTTGTATCCATGTTTTCTTCAAGTTTTCATTAATCAACAATTAGGTAATATGTCAACTCACAAGAAGATTTTTGTTAATCCCTTTCATACAAAGAAAGTTTTTGCCAATATGAAGAGAGCTGGAAAGGATTTCTCTGGGAGAATAACACCTTTATTTGATACCATGATGGTTCAACCTGTTGAAGAAATGGGTGAGGATTCAGATCATCCAACTGATTCCACTCCAATACCCATTATTGATCAACCATCTTCATCTTCCCAACCCAAAAAGGATAAATCATCTAAGAAGGCTCAGAGACAGGAGGTAGAGGTTCCTCAATATGAGGCAAAGCATGAGGAGAGTGTACCAACACCTTCCAATGATCCACAACCTAGTGGTGAGGATAGCATGCAACTAACTGATTTGATGGTTTTATGTACCAAATTGCAAACACAGGTTCTTGATTTACAAAAGGCAAAGGATGCTCAAGCTAAGGAGATTGCTGCTTTGAAGAAGAGAATCCAGAGGTTAGAAAGGAGGAAAATATCAAGACCTACAGGTTTGAAAAGACTCAGGAAAGTTGGTATGTCTCAGAGAGTTGAGTCCTCTGAAGACCAGGAGAGTTTGGGTGTTCCTGAAGATGCATCCAAACAGGGGAGGAGTATTGCAGATATTGATGCTGATGTTGAGGTAACTTTAGTTGATGAAACTCAAGTAAGGCAGAATGATGACTTGATATTTGATACTGGAGTTTTGGATGATGTTGAGATGCCTGTGGAAGCTAAGGTTGATGGGAAAGATGAACAGAGTACTAAGACTGATGATAGTACTGCTGGTGAAGCAGTTACTACTGCTGGTGATGATAGTGTTGTTCCTACAACAAATGAGGAAATCACTTTGGCTCAGACACTTATACAGATTAAAGCAGCTAAGCCTAAAGTTGTTACTACTGCTGCTACAACAGCAACAACTACAAGACCCAAGGATAGAGGGGTGGTTGTTCAGGAGCCAAGTGAGTTCAGAGTTCCACAAGAGATAAAACCTTTAAGTTCTAAAGATAAAGGAAAAGGTATTCTGATTGAGCCTGAAGTTCCTTTAAAGAGAAAAGATCAAATTGCTCTTGATGAACAAATTAGAAGAGATATTCAAGCTAAGTTGGATACTGAATTATTAGAAGAGCAAAAGCTAGCAAGAAAACAAGAAAAAGAAGCCAACATAGCATTGATTGAGTCATGGGAAAATACACAAGCTATGATGGAGGATGATAGATTGCTGGCTGAGAGACTCCAATCAAAGGAAAGAGAGGAATTGACAGATGAGGAAAAAGCAAAACTATTTATGACAGGCGAAAAAAGTAAAAACTGTTCAATGGAACTGACACTGGCAAAGACAGAAAGCATTTGGCTGCACTTAACGAAGCACAAGAAAAGAGACAAACAGCACCTCCCTACCAAGGCACAACAAAGAGAACTCAAATGCTACTTATCTTAAGCAACATAGGCTGAGATATCACATAAAAACAACTAAAAGGAAAGAAGTTCTGATGAAATCCAAAGTTGATTACGAATAAGGAAATGACGAGAAGTAAAATACCTTTGTAGCGCTATAGCGGGTTCTGAGGTCTACAAGAAAACAAAAGAAAAAAGAAGCACATGAAGGTAGAGAGGAAACGCTAAAGAGTAGCAGAACAGAAGTTGACTCTAGAAGACAAAAAGTGCAGGAAACGAACAACAGAACAAGAATCCTTCACAAAAGAAATAAAAATAGAGGAAGAAAAAAATGTCAAGGAAGTTTGGAAGAAGATGATAAAGTTGAGCTAAAAAAAAACAACATTTGGTATATTAAAAAAGATGAAGATAAAAGCAAATTGATAGCGACCCAAATTCAACAAATTAGCCACAATGATATTGAGATTATTAAGCTTCATAAAGAGGGGATGGTTAAGATAACACATAATTAGTTGATAAGAGCAGATGGAAGTTCCAAGAGCATCCAACCCCCTCCTTTAATGATAAGGAATCACACAGAGTGAATAGATAAGAAAAAGACTTGGAAACCTCTGGAGGATAGTAAAAAGGCAAAGCAATGGATGACAAACAAGGCCTGAAAATGAATTTCTGGAACAGAGTGTTGTATGAAACGAATTCATGAAAGTTATGTTTGAACAGAAAACATAAAAAGTCTGATATATAAGAAGAGATAGTTGCAATGGATACAGGGGTGACCTATTTGGAAATTTGATTGATTCATACTGGAGGTCCCTTTTGTAAGATTTGATAAACTTAACATTTTCATGTTGCGGTTCTGACAAGAGAATACCCCCTCACATCAATTAACAATCACCAATATGCTCAAACAAGAAACTTCAAATTGATCATAAAACACTGAGATGTTTTATATCACTGCTGAAGCTATATGGTAAAAAAGACAGCAAAAAGGAAAAATGAAAGGTTTGAATGCATCTTCCTGAAGTGTGATGAAGACTTCTAACAGAAGAAACTTGAAGATTGATAAGATGAACACAATCAAGTTATAGGAGGGAGGATGTGGGATCTTAAACAGCACTTCATGGATTCTTAGAAGTTAACTGTTCTGCGCTCCGGGTACATTATTCGAGAAAAAATATGCTAAGTGGATTCTAGTACTAAGTGTAGTATAAATGTTACCCATACAAGTTTTACTATGATCAGATATAATTTAGTACTGATAGCAATAAAGTTACACTCGTTGTAAAGTTGCAAAGTCTTAAGACTGCTCAATGTAGAAAGACTAAAAATATAAGCTACTAGTTAGTCTGTTAGTAGTAAAAGTTTAAGAAGCATCCACTAGTACAGGTTAACTATTGATAAGTGTAATATTAGTACTGCTAGTACCTAAATATTACTCTAGCTTATGTTTTATTAGTGCTCCTGTGAAAAATACGACTGTTTGAAGACTTTCTAACTGTCAAGAGGATACAGATGATAAAGAGATAAAGATTGTTTGGAGACAAGAATTACGTGTGAAGAATAAGTGTTGAGTAATATTTAGTGTATAAGATATACATATTTAATTTAGAATAAACGTTTATGTTTAGAAAAGATGAGATATCTTAGGAATATATTGTAAGCCGACTAAGGACTCCTTAGTCTATAAAAGGAGTTCTAGGCATAGTGAGAACATCTCAATAAAACATTCTATAACATCTATCATCAAAAACACACATACACATATACTAGAGATTAAGAGTCATGTAAGCTTCAAGGTTGTAACCCTAGTACTAAGATAGAGTACTCGTATTATTATCATTAATAATATTGAAGCATTTTGTTACATCGTGTGTTTATTAATTCATATTCACTGTTCCATTGATATATCTTCTAGGTATTAAAGAGTAGATTCCGCATACTCTTTGATATACACACACAGTTTCTACTATTGTTATTTTGGATTTATCCAAGGTAACATACTCTTTACAAGGTAAGGAATCGATCTAGGTTTGAGATCAACATTCAACTTGATGATAAGTTGCATATGATTGAGGAACCAATAGAGATTGTTGATAAAGAGGTTAAGCGACTTAAGCAGAGTCGGATACCTATCGTTAATGTTCTTTGGAATTCGCAAAGAGGTCCAGAATTTACTTGGGAACGTGAGGATCAGATTAAGAAGAAGTACCCTCATCTCTTTACAAGTAAGGACAAAGCGATGAGAGTGGATGAGACGAGCTGAGTGCCGGGACGTCACTCCCTAAAGGTGGGGAGAATGTAACAACCCGAGTTTTAGGTCAACTTCTATCCCTAGCCTAAGATAGTTATTTTTAATTACGTAAATAACTATAGTCGTTATGCTATATGTGGTTGATTAGAATTTCCATTTATTGGTGAATTTCATTCCGTGATTTAGTTTCTATTTGTTTTTAGCCTTTAAGAAAGTCAGAAAAATTTATTTTATTGCTCCGAGAGCATAAATATGTTAATTCTGTATTTTTCATCGTTTCCCCGAGTTTTTGTAAAAATCGTGTTTAAAGGTCGTGTTTTACGAGGTTTAACGTTTTATTAAAGGTTTTAAACTATATTTAGTGGGACGGATTTAAAATATTTACAAACGTGGTGTGACTCGAGTTTTTTGGCCGAATGTTATTTATAAAAAGGATGACTTGTACTAATTTTAAAAGACATGGAGTATGGAGGGACTAGTTTTTCCAATATATCAAAGTCTAATTCTATAAATAGAACACCATATCTTTCATTTTATTCTTTTATAAAAAAATTCACTTTTCTTATCCTCCTCCCCTTGCCGTTCGAAGTAACACACACACATACAAATATTTGTCAAAAAATTGTTACTTACATGCATTTAAATTCGTTTATACCATATTAATCCTTGTTCAATCCTCTACAAATCTCACTAAATAAACCTCACATGCAATGAGTATTTAAAAAGTTAGGTTTTTGATCAATTTCTATTGATTTGGTGTATAAGAAAGTGTTTCTAGTTGGTAGATTGTTATTATATTGAAGTGGTTAGGTTTGAAAAGGTTGTTTGGTTTGGTCCTTGTGTTCCTCCGTATGGTTTGGTCAAGGGGGAAGCGAAGTCGAGTCTTGTTATTGCTTTGTGAGTATTTACTTGTGTTTATGTGTTGATAAACTAAGTGGTTATTACATGTATGCAATTGTAGCTAGTTGATTCAAGTGCAAAATGGGTTTGAAAGTGTTACAAGTATGAACATATGTTTGATAGTTTTAGAATATGTTTTTAGGCTAGTTAAACATGTTGGAATGGTTGGATTTTGGTAAAAACAAGTTTTGATATGACTTTGTGTTGACTTTTGTTGACAAGAAAGTTTGACTTTACCATAGCGTGTCGAGAAATTTTTGAAATCTAAATTAGGCTTTTGAATATGATAAAGGATGTTCTAAGGTATGTTTTGATATAAGGTAGGCCTTGTAACTCCTAAAAACGAAGATTTTACGGCCGAGTCAAATTTGAGTTATTTTTGGGTAAAATGTCAACTACGAAGTTTGACTTTTAAAAGTCAAACTTGTGTATACTTTTAAATATAGTTTATAACAAGCAAAGGATTCATAATGTTAGTTAAACTAAGGTGAAATGATAAGTTTGAGTTATATTATCTTTACTTTCGGCAAGCTTTCTAAAAATGAAAACTTTATTGAAAACGTTGTGATATTATTAAGTAAGTCAAAGCGAAATGTTTTGCGTCGCACTTGGAGATTCTAGTATATGATTGTGTATACATAATAGTGATATATATATACTTTAAGGTGAGTTCACAACCTCGCATTAAATTCTTTTAAATGTTTTTAAACCCGCGAGGGGGATACATGTTTGTTTTATAAATTGAACACATATGATTTTATGGTATGCTGGACCCGATTAGGAGATTGTTTCCGCATAAGTTGCTATTGTCGAAGTCCCTTATTTCATGAACCGTTAATTGCCTTGTTGTGAGGTAAACGCTAATGCATTAAATAGATCTATTGGGTTTGACAACCCTGCCCGGGGTTTGAATCATTTTGACCACCCTGTCAAACGAACATTTGTTATTAGAAATTAGTAGGTATTTGACAATAATACCTTGTTTGGGGTACCTTTTAGCATATGAAATACCATATGTTTGGTTAACGTTCAGTGTCATGAGCTTATTGCATGAAAGAAAAGCATTTGTTATACATTGCATTTGTTGCTTTGTTTCCCAAGAACTAATAATGTGTTCAAAGGTTTTTACTTATTGATTAATTTAAACTCTATGAATTTCACTCAACTTTGTTGTTGACATTTTAAACATGTTTTATCTCAGGTAACCAAGGCTGAAGGCAACGATAACGTAGAGGTGTCGTGCGTGTAGTGATGGATTTTATGGAAAGACTTCTTGTGTGTTCCGGTCTTTCAAAAACAATATCTCATGTGATGTTTAAAACAATGTCTTTATTTGAAAACAATATGTTTTTTCATGGTTTGTAATAGACGGCGGTTGCGATTCTGTTGGACCTAAACGCTCTTTTAACTCTGAATAATTTTTGAAACACATGTTTGGTAAACGTCTCGTTTTCTATAATCGTGGTGACGGATGCTATTTAGTAATACCAAATTGCTAATTTCCGCTGCGCAATCTGATGCCCCTCGGGGCAGGTGTTACATTAGCAGTGAATGCAGATCTCTAAGACCTTTGAGAGGTCTCAGCAATGTTACCAGAAGCAACCCTGTGGGATTTTTCATTGGATATAATAGCATATGCACTCCTAACATCGGGTAAGGTCTCTCTAGACAAAATAAAACTTCCGATTTGCATATAAGTATCATCAAGACCCATCAAGAATTGCATTAACTTCATTAACTGATTATGTTTCTTAAAACCATCGGCAGCATGACAAGTACATCTAGGCAACTCAACCAAAGCATCAAATTATTTCCACAGAGCATTCAACTTATGATAATTATCTGTAAAAGAGAACCTATTTTGACACAAAGTATGAATTTTATGATGCCAACTAAAGGTCACAGATCCGTCTATTTTATCATATGTTTATTTCAATTCTTCCCATACATGTTTAGCCCTTTTTGAAAAAATTTGACCAAGAAAAATTCCTCAAAAATAGAGTTTAAAATCCACCTCAAAACCACAGCATTGACTATATCTCATTGTCTCCCCAAAACCTCATCAGTATTAGACCTTTGACAAGAATCATCAATGAAACCAATTTTATTTTTACCCTCTAAAGCAAGTAACATAGCACATGACCAAACTTGATAATTCTCAGTCCCCTTAAGTTTCACAGAAACAACACTTAAAACAACAGAGTCATTAGGGTGCAAATGCAATGGGTCACTAACATCGAGCGTACTGATCAAAGTAGGCACATCAGGAACAATTTCATCATCATAAGTATAAACATGAACCAACATTATTACAAATTAAAAACAGAGAGAAAGAAATTACAAAAACAGATAAGAACAAGAACAGGCTTAAGAAGTTCCCGGGCTTCCTTGCCACTTTAGTGGTAGGTCAAGGGTAGACAAGCTTATTCTTACTATCAACAATAAAGAATACCAAATAACAACCCCTCAATCAACCAACAACTTCTTAATAGTGCCTCTACCTATCCTCCAACAATCTAATACTGAAAGTAAGGCAGAAATAAAGAGATAGAGTGTGAGAGGTGTTACAGAGCACACAATCAACAATTAACTAGCGAAAGAATACCTTACTACCTTTTGATTCACTTAGTCAAAGGATAATAAGACCCCAAAATCTTTATTCCCAAAATACCATACCCTAACTTTAAGAATTAGGGTTTTCTCCTGAATATACCACAAATTAGTCAAGAACACCAGTAAATCAACTGACAATAGTCAATCGAACCCAAAAAGCCTTTAGATATCAAAAGCCCCAAATTTCCTAAACCCTAATTTTCTCAAAAATTAGGCGTTTTCTTATAAACGTTTTTGTTATCAAAGAACTATCAATTAACAATTGTTAATTGACCAAAACCCTTTATTTTATCAAACCCTAATTTTAAAATCCAGAGCAAGAAGGAAACCTGGCTCTGATACCATGAAAAGATTTATAAAACAATCAATAACAAGATCCTGAATCTTAATTCAAAAACAACAACCACTCAAAATACAATATGTTGATCTCA
>BQNB010044557.1:0-34465 GCA_026074375.1 Tanacetum coccineum
GTAAACAAATAAGCACATTAAACAGACTAAAACTAAAGATGACATTAAATAAACAAGTAGACATGTAAAATCCGAGTACTTTTGCGAGTTTTCCCCAATTGGAGAACCATAAGACCCTCACTAGGTTTTCAGTTCAGTACCTAGATCGCCCCATGCACCACATAATGTGATTGAGAAAGTCTTAGACAAAATATTTAAAAGATCTAGTTTCCAAAAATAAAAGATTTTATTACCATAAATAAAAATCAAGATCTTTTAGATATGTAGTGTGATTTACTTTCCAAAATAATCATAATAAAAAAAGAAACAAATCTACTAAATTAACATTTTAATTTTAATTCATTTTAACCTATATTAACAATTAATAATTTTCAAGATCTAGATCTACATATTTTATTTAATTATGGTAAGGATTTGCATATCTTTGCCATATATTACTAGTAAAACAAAAAATAAAATACTAACGCACCAGATCAATCATATGTTTTAATATTAGGCGTGTAAACTAGGCGTAAATATTAAAACTAAACGTGTAACCCATAATGCCAAAACGAGTTGGCTCGTGATGCCACTATTGTGATTTAACAAACTAGGTAACCAATTAGCCACGAGTACGCAGTGGATGGATCTAGTTTTAGCACATGAATTAACACATAATAAAGGAAGAAATACTTACCTCTTGCAATTGATCTTGAAAATAGATTAGTGGTTAAATTACCACCTCTAAGGTTGCTCACACAATCACGTCAACGGAATACACCAAGCTGTCTAGACTTGACTTCACGAACCAAACACCCTCTAGTGTTATACCGATTACCAAACGCACCCTTGTGAGCCTTGAGCTAATCGAACCAAATCAAAACCCTAATTAGGGTTTGTAGCGAAACCCTAATTACCAAACTTCAAACCGAAAACCCTAGATAGGGTTGTGTGTTGCGTCGAACAAGGAGGAAATACCAAAACAAACACCGTGTGTTGAATCAAGAATCGTCTAACAAGGAGGAAGAGTAAACCGAAAAACCCTAAAGGGTTTCGGTCGACTTGGTTTGAAAGAAAGAACCGAAAAACCCTAAAAGGTTTTAGGGTTTCGGTTAGGGTTTATGGGGAGAAAGGGAGCACCGAATTTCTTACGTGTTTTTGAGATTGAATGGATGATTAATGAGGTTTAGGGTGAGGGTTTATATAGGCACCCAACCCTAAAGCTTTTGGAACAAGATAAGCATCTTTTCCATATTTATCCAAATCTTTTTTCCCTTTCTTTTTTTTCTCCCCTCCTCATAGCCGGCCAAACCCCCCTTCATAGCACCTTAGGGAGTCGGCCAACAATGGGCCCTACTTAGTGGTTCGGGTTTTGTCCGGTTTAGTCCCTTGGTTTTATATTTAATATATCCATTAAATTAGTTAAACAAGTAACGTAATTAACGACTATTTAAATATTTATTTCGTGAAGTAATAAAACGTATTCTTTGTGTATTAACATGTGTGCCCCTAATAGGCTCACGTATTTCCAACGTATAACATGTGAAACCAACTCACATAATCCAACACGTTGTATATCAAATGCTGACGTCTCAGGTTTGTCATGCTATTTTCTATTCCAGCATGTGCTTTTCTTTTATCCATTTAGATGTCATTACCGGGTTACTGTTTTTTGTCTTAGGTGTTGGAAAAAATCAAACGTTCCATGTTGTCGATGCCACTGAACCGAGGTATTTTGTTTGTAAGTCATGCCTTTCAGTTCCTTTGATTTATTTTTTATTCCTATTTGCCGTTTCTTATATTTAGGGGGTGTTTAGGAGTGCGTTTGGAAGTAGATTATCTACTTATTGCGTTTTGAAAACGCAAAATATAGTTGAAAGTGTTTGGATAGAAAAAGATGTAAATCACTTATCTGCGTTTTAACCCCATCAAAACGTCAGTGTCAAAAAGCTGGTGAGTACCTGCTTTTGCAAAACGCACCTTTTTCTTAGTGATGAAATTACAAAAATATCCCTTATGCTCACCACTCTCAATCAATCTTATTTCTTTGTGAAAACAACTTTAGTCTAATAACACTAATAGATATATAGATCTTAAAATCAAGTTTATAATGAATAATGTAAAAAATACTCTTACACGTGTATGTATGTTCTTGACTTATTCTACCTCTTGTCAAAGACCATAAAAAAGTGGTGATTGGATGGTGGTAACTAGCAGTGAACAGATGATGTTGATGGTGAACTTTTGAGGAAAAGAAGTTGGGGTAGGTGGATGAAAATGTGAAAGGGTAACTGTGTATTACTAGTTTAATATTTACACTACCACTACTTGTAGACTTTTTCTTTTCCCTTTTATCTATATCTATAATAAATTACATTAAATCGATTGAATTTTAATGAAAAAATTGTAGTGTTAAGTTTTGTATAAGAGATCGTATATGTTACAAATTTTATGTCATTACATAATAATAATAAACATGTCCTTTTTGGTCATTTTATTTGTAAAGTTATAAATAATTTAATTTATCAAAGACTCAAAAAAGTGTTATACAACAAAAGTAAATCCAAACACTATATTTCAAAATCACGTTTTGTAACAACTGATTATCTGATTATTCATTTTCAAAACGCATAATCTATTTTGAATAAGCAATCCCAAACACCCCCTTATATATGTTTTGCAGCTGACGTTTCTACTTTTGTTGCCGTTTATATGGATGATGTGGGTATTTGCGATATGTATACAACAGATAGTCATACGCCGATTGTTGGTACAACAGATTCGTCCAAGGGTATACTTCTCTACCATTTATCTTAGTTTTAGCCTAAGGAATAACTATAAATAAAAACAAACACCACTGTTATTTTATAAACATATGAACCACATATACAAATTAACCAAACAGACAAAAAAAAAATTCAAACAAACTGTTGGGTTTATTGATTTGATGATTACAAAACTACATGTGCTTAAATGAAGAAGAATGACACAACAAGGGCTTAATATGATCACTTTGGTATTCTACATATGGAAGAATTAAATGCTGGAAGATTTGCTAAAGATAAGCATTGAAAAGTCCAACGTTTAGTTTCCATATAATTAAATGTCTTTTATGAGCATTTAATTAGTCTTTTATGAGCATTTAATTAGATGGTCAAAGCATTTAATTACTTTCCTTTGTTAGTCTTGATCTCTCACTATATAGAGATATTATAGACATAGGTTTAAGGATCCAGAAAAGTGTGTGTATCCTGTGTGGTTCAATGAGAGTCTAGACACAGAAAAACGTGTGTAGTCATATAGTTAAGATTATTTAATCGATAGTTTATAGAGCGTCAAATGTATTAGCCTCGAGAATCATTTGATTCCTGTTATTGTTGAGTAACCGTTCTATGATTTGATCACATAGAATTAGGGCTTTGTTGAATAAAGAAAACCTTGTGATAACATTGATTTGTTCTATATTAATTCCGTTGTGCAAATATTTAATCTGTGTTATCATGATCCTAGATGAGAACTAATCATTCTCGAGTTATGAACGATCTAAGGAGTTTTAACAAACTCCACAATTGTATCAGAGCCTCGTGGCTCCGAAAAAAAAAAGGTATCCAGATCATGTGATTATATTGAAACAACAGGTTGGCAACGTCAAGAGAAGGTTGATGTTTCGGTTCTTAAAAGGAGCAGCAGCATCAAAAACGCAAGAAAAAGTAACAGCAGGTATGTGATGGTTAGTACTGCTACATATTGGTTAGTACTGCCAATAAAATTTTTGTACTGCTTGTTATTACGTTGAGCTGTTGAGTCAAGGGAGAGGTTATTGTTGCTTGGCTCATGGGTTAATGCTGCTTGTTGAGTTGATTACAACTGTTTGGACTCGAAGTTGTACTTGTACTGTTACAAGGTGTCGTATGCAACAAGCAAAGGAAAGTTTATGCTGCTCGTATATTATTAATGTTGCCAAGTCTATTGTTAGTGCTGCCAAGGTTAATTAATACTGCTCGTTGATATTTACTACTGCCAAGAATATTATTAATGCCGCTTCTATGCGTTAATGCTGCTAATCTTGAAAGTTAATACTGCCAGCATTAAAAGTTAATACTGCCAGCATCAGAAGTTAATACTGCCAGTAGTAATTTCAAGTGTTAATACTGCTTGGGTTTTCGAACTGTACACTTAATGCTGCTGCTTGATTTTTAGTACTGCTAGGTTTAAAAAGCAGTTACTACTATTCTTATTGGTCGTGGTTTATTAAGTTTGTACTGCTAGCATTAAGAGCAGTTAGTTAGTACTGCTTGGAGCTTAATGGAATTAATACTGCTAGCATTGTTCGATATTGGATACCACACACAGATTGATTTTGGTTTAAATGTTTAATGGCTCGTTTTTGGAATTATTGTTTAATTGGTTACGAAGAGGATTACTTATCATTTATTTGAAGATGAAGTGGATTTTCACGGGTTTGTGTTCTTATTATATCTTTTGGTCTTGGAGATAACTTGTTTGGTTATATACGGTTTATGATGAAGACTTGATAAAACTAGTTTTTACCTGATGTAAGGAGATACATTGTAGTACTCACAGGTATTTACTATCACGTGGTCAGTGACTCATGTATAGGCATGCGGATTTATCAAGAGATCGAGGTCTACTCATAAAACGAAGAAGAAGATTATGAGTTCTTATCATATTATAGTGCAAGACATAAGACACAAGTTTGGGTTATTCTACTTCAGCATCAAGTACGTTATACTTAGTTTTCTTCATCAGTGATCATTACAAAGAGCCTACAGAATTCAAGATTCAAGAGATGGTTAATATACTTTTCAGGGGAAGCTTATTGTTCACATATTTAACCATCTACATGCACCACTTGAGGGGAAGTGTTCACAGGTTGCTTATCTACACAAGACCCCTATTGGATGATTACAAAAAGGGGAAGAAGATTCATGATTTGCAGCTTATTATTATGGTGGCATGTTCAAGGAGATCTTAAGTCAAGGGGAAGCATTGTTTCTTTCATGAAGATTGTTTTGTAATATCAAATAGGGGAAGATTGTTGGGTTTATTGATTTGATGATTACAAAACTACATGTGCTTAAATGAAGAAGAATGACACAACAAAGGCTTAATATGATCACTTTGGTATTCTACATACAGAAGAATTAAATGTTGGAAGATTTGCTAAAGATAAACATTGAAAAGTCCAATGTTTAGTTTCCATATAATTAAATGTTTAGTTTCCTTGTATGATTAAATATCTTTTATGAGCATTTAATTAGATGGTCAAAGCATTTAATTACTTTCATTTGTAAGTCTTGATCTCTCACTATATAGAGATATTATAGACATAGGTTTAAGGATCCAGAAAAGTGTGTGTATCCTGTGTGGTTCAATGAGAGTCTAGACACAGAAAAATGTGTGTAGTCATATAGTTAGATAGTTAATAGATAGTTATAGACGTCTATGTATTAGCCTCAAGAATCATTTGATTCCTGTTATTGTTGAGTAACCGTTCTATGATTTGATCACATAGAATTAAGGTTGTGTTGAATAAAAGAAAACCTTGTGATAACATTGATTTGTTCTATATTAATTCCGCTGTGCAAATATTTAATCTGTGTTATCATGATCCTAGATGAGAACTAATCATTCTCGAGTTATGAACGATCTAAGGAGTTTTAACAAACTCCAAACAAACCAACCACCTGTTACATAAAAACCAATTCACCCATACATAAAAATACAAATGGTCTCCTGACTTGCATAAAAACCAACTCGCCTATACATAGTAACAACAAGTTAGCCCCCGCCGCAACGCGCGGGTCAGTTTCCAAACTCATTAATAAACATGATTTGTCAAATGAAGATTGGATTGCTCATAAAGGCCCAAGTTCACGAGAAAGAAAAAGAGTAATGCTATGTCCACACCATATTTACAAAAAAGTTTCCACACCATGATGTGGCAACATCATTTGTCCAATCAAATAAGGTCCTTGCTTTTTCACAATTGTTTTGATTGGACAAAAGATGTTGCCACATCATGGTGTGGAAACTTTTTTGTAAATATGGTGTGGACATAGCATTACTCAAAGAAAAAATATTTAGTCCAAGACCACAAAGCTCTCTAGATAATTTTATAAAAATATAGAAAAGCATGATGGCATCTCCCGGATACCCCCACCACGATCCTAGAAGACCTAGTATCTTTATCGGATCGTGTCCCCTTAAAGAACAAGTTCAAGCCTTTCTTCGGTGTGGTGGCCCATAATACGATCTGATCACTTTGGAATTATAGAAATAAACTGTTTTTCAACCTAAAACGGCTTCAAAAGAGCTCATTTTGAACGAGATTAAGACAATGTCGTTCAATTAGATATTTAGTAGATGTAAGCTTCTTTTAGTTGGATAGAATGGTTAGTGATCCAAGCAGTACTCACACTTCTATCTTGTAATTGTTTTGTCTTGCATCTTGCTAGTTGTTTAATATAATCACCGTTCAAAAAAATAAGCTCAAGCTCGGTTTGTGGGTTTAGGGTTCATTAAGGTTTCCTCATGTAATCGGCATGGATAACAATCATAACCTACGCGAAACTACACATAATGTAGGGGTGTTCAACGGTTCGGTTATCAGGTTGTTGGGTTAGCTTGGTTAATTTTTTATTTTTTTTGTTAAAATCGAAAACCCAACCGGATTTAAAATGGATTTAACTGAACCGAAAACCGAACCGAAACGGACCGGATTTAAAATTGATTTAACCGAACTGTAATCAAATTTGAATTCATTTCGGTTTTCGGGTTGGCATGAATAACCCGAATTACATAATTTATATTTTTTTTAATTTAATTATATAATTTCTAGCAATTAAAAATATTTCAAGATTAAAAAATATTTATTTATACTATAAAAATATTTTAAGAAAAAATATTTATATGAATTCGAGTAAATTGCAAAAATGGTCCTTGTGGTTTGGCCAAATTGCAGATTTGGTCTGTTAAATTTCAAAATTGCAAAAAAGGTCCTTATTTTGAAAGTTTGGTTCCACTTTTGGTCCTTAGTCGACTTGAAATGACTAAAATACCCCTATGCAATTTGGCCAAACCATAAGGACCATTTTTGCAATAAAAAAAATTAAAAATTAAAAAAGATATCTGTAAGATTTTTTTTTTAATTTTTTTAATTTCGGTTTTAGTTTACGAGCAATAATTAAAATAAATTATTATTTTTATTTCGGTTTCAGTTTACGAGCAATAATAAAAAAAATTAAAAACTTAAATTTTTTTCATTTCGGTTTCAGTTTACGAGCAATAATAAAAAGAATTAAAAAAATTTAATTTTTTTTTTCGGTTTCAGTTTACGAGCAATAATAAAAAAATATTACTCCATCTGTCTCAATTTATTTGTCTCTGTTTGACTTTGTGGGTCTTTCCTTATCAACTTTGACCTTAAATAAAAAAAATGTTATATAAGACTTGATGAAAATTATACCAATGGAATATACATTTAAAACTCAATCCATTCATATATTTTGCATCATATACTAAATAACACAAACAAAATTATTTAAGGTCAAAGTTGATAAAGAAAGACCCAAAAAGTCAAACAGGGACAAGTAAATTGGGATGGAGGGAGTAAATTTTTAATTAATTTTTTTTTATTATTGCTCGTAAACTGAAACCGAAATAAAAAAATTAAATTTTTAATTTTTTTTATTATTGCTCGTAAACTGAAACCGACATAAATATTTTTTTTAAATATTTCTTTTATTATTGCTCGTAAACTGAAACCGAAATAAAAAAAATTAATAATTTAAAAAAAAGAATTTTAATATTTTTTTATTGCTTGTAAACTGAAACCGAAATAAAAAAAATTAATTAAAATGATGTGGCATGATGATTTGTACATCATTGACCAATTAAAAGATGAGAGATAAAAAACTTGAATCAAACTATTGCATGCCACATCATTTTGTGGGTTTCTTTTTGTAAACTCTTTGTGGTTATAGCATTTCTCTTATATTAAACTTCAATATTTTTTATAAAATCGTGCTTACGTCAGAAGCATTTCAATATTTGGCTCGTTTTGTTCGCAATTCGAAAATCTTTCCGATGATATTTTTTTTATCTGAATGAATCGGTAGATATGTACTATATATTTGATAAATAAAGTTTATTATATAAAAAAATCGTAAATAGTAAAAAGTTGAGAGTCCGTTTTGTAACTTTTCTTTTTATATTTGATTTTGGGCCATTCTTTCCTTGTTGGGCTTACGATTTCGGCCGGATGTAAAAACGCTGTCGTTTTGTATCGTAAATGTGTATATTAGTAACAGTAATAGTAATAAAAAAAAGTTAGTGCTTTATTTTGTATATAAATCCAACTGAAAATGACATGTTTTGACTTTAGGAAAAAAGAAAACAAATGTCACGGAATTAAAAATGCAGAAGTCACGGATCAAGATTTCTTATAAAATCACCCGCGAACTCTCAACTTTTAAAATTCCCGCCATTTATTCAAACCCCACCTCTATAAATCCAATCCAAAACCACAATCCTGGTTATAACATACTATTAACTTTCAAGGAATCAATAAACTCGCTATTCCAAGGTTGAATCCAAGATATTTCTTGAGGATGGTACCAGAGATGTTGTTACTTACACTGAGCATGCTCGCAGGAAAACTGCTACGCCGATGGATGTTGTTTATTATTTGAAACGATACGCTCTTAGTCTTTATGGTTTCGGCCGTTAAAACATTGGATGGTGTTGAAGAGTTGAAATGATTGTAAATGCTATTATATTATTAATGTTTTGTTTATGTATGTAATTTTTCTTGGGTTGTTTTAGGACTTATGAATCTTGTTTCATTGGAGTGTTTAAAATTATAGTTGTTTGTTCATATAATCATATTATCTTTTGAGTAAATTGCAAAAATCGCCTTTGTGGTTTGGCCAAATTGCATGTTTGGTCCGCGTGGTATCGAAATTGCAAAAATCGTTCTTGTGGGAAACCTCGGGTTTCACTTTTAGTCCTTTGTCAAACTAAAATGACCAAAATACCCTTATCTTCCTTTGTCGAACAGAGAAGTATTTATAAATGACTAAAAGTGGAACCCAAAGTTTCCCACACGGACGATTTTTGCAATTTCGATACCACGCGGACCAAACGTGCAATTTGGCCAAACCACGAGGACGATTTTTGCAATTCTCTCTTATCTTTTATAGTAACTAATATAGATATAGACTGATACAAATTGGCATACATTTATTGAAGTTATTTCATATATAGATTGATACAAATTGGCATAATGTTTTTGTAATGGTATTATACTATTATGGGATAATATGATTGGTATTGGATTATTTTGGTATCAAGTAGAAAAAGGACCATGAAACATCTTCAGAAACATAAGACCAGTACTAGAACAAACATATAAAAAAAATAACAAGAAAGCTATTTATAACATTAACTTTCTCTATTACATTATTCAAGAT
This sequence comes from Tanacetum coccineum, assembly GCA_026074375.1. Lineage (NCBI taxonomy): Eukaryota > Viridiplantae > Streptophyta > Magnoliopsida > Asterales > Asteraceae > Tanacetum > Tanacetum coccineum. The sequence goes on from BQNB010044557.1 coordinate 9,474, forward strand.
TGTGATTGCAGTGAACTAGCAAAGAACACTCAAAATCAGCTTTGATTCATATAGTTGCTACTTGTGACATTTGCCGGTTTTGGTGGAGGTGGGGTGGTATTAGCAGGTCTTGGCAGACGTCCAGTGGTGTTGGCTGGTTTTGGTGGAGGAGTGGCCATTGGACCATCACCGTTGTCCTCAGAAGCATCACAATAACCGCGTAATATATCACCTTCTTGTGAACTGAAACCAAGTGATCCCAACAAATTAGGCCAACATTGTTTTTCAATCTTCTCAATCGCCATACAACAAGCGGGGCCTAGATACGTCTCCCCATTTATAAAGAAAAGTAAGATTTCGCCCGTGCATGATTGGAGTTCAAACAATGTTTCCCAACAACCTGATGAACCGCCTTCATCATCATAATCGAGCTTGAGTCTTGCTGCTAGAGTTGATGCATCATATGTTGTCGTGTTGGTTAATGGCCTAGTGTGGACTGATGTGGCCATGGCTGCAAGAACGAGGGTTAGCGCGATTATTAGACAAGAATTAGCCATGATTTGATTTGCTGATTTGTGTGGTGTTGATAACGTAGTACATGAGAGTTGAATTTATGGGAGATTGACAGTGAGGAGTTACGTTTATTAGGATGCCAAGGGACTAACAATGATGTAACTTTTAATGTTTATTTGATGTGACAATGATAAATCATTCTGTCCGTTTCTCCAAACTACATTTAAGTGACTTTTGGATTTCCATATCATAAGTTTTTCTTATGCTGATGATGTTGCAAAAAATAAGGCTGGTTCCCTTTCAACACTAACAAAATGAAACATGAATGTACCGACTGGTAACTGGTAACAAATGCACCCTGTTAAAGAAATTGTTAAATATAAACTTGGCTGCATATTTTAGTCATTTCCCCATGTGTTTCAGTTAACAGATTGTTTATACTAATACCCTATTTCATGTTGCTTAATCAAGAAGAGGAATACTGGTATCTTGCAACCATGTCTTATAAGTCTTGCCCAACAGATTTTAGGCATAAAAAAAACAAAAAGTGGGTGAAGATGACCATTTTACCATAAACAACTAAACACCTTTCTTTCTTCACCAGACCAGATAGAATTAACAAAATACAAAATGTAACAAATGTCAGTCTTTCGCAAGGCCAAAAATATGCCAAGCCGTATGTGATTTTGTATCATTAACACGACAGGAATTTTTGTAAGATACTATAATTTGGGTAAATAAAAATCTTTAGATACATTACAAGTTACTTGGTTTACAGAACATCTATCTACATTAATATTAACTTTCTAAATGTTAAATTTATTTAGTCTTCTGTTTCGTCATTGTCATCAGGTATTTTGTAGTCCACGTCTCTCAATGGAATTTGATTCATCATAAATCTATAGTAGTCACCTTCTTCATGTAATTTTACCACTTCCTTTTAAGTTCCGACTTGATGGTTTTTAGATGCTGCTCAGGTGCAATAGTTGGTTGCGGTCTTCTGACAGTCTTGCAACCCAAACTATTTAACTCGGCTTCTCTAAAGTATATCATGATGGAAAATTAGTAAAGACTGATGAGGATTTGGGAACAACCAAGTAATTTACACTAAATATTTTATCGAAAGAGCTCCTAACAAAATAGCAAAAGACATCTAAGAATGGAAACTGTAGTAGCTTTTATTGGGAAATGGTGTTCTCTCTCAAGCAGAAGCAGTATATATACGTGATTAAGAAACTATTTGTTGGAAATAGAGGTCACAATTATAAGCATTTTACTTATAAATGGGTCAATTCAGATTATATTTTATTTAAGGGGTTGAACGGCCTGAAAACTTCATTAATCATTATTTATAAACAAGTAAGAAAAGGATAGAGCATGTTTGCAGGTCAACCTGATTCAGTCCAGACTAAAATAACCCGCTTGGCCTGTTGCCTAACCTGACTACCTACCCGTTATGCGACACCTCTAGTTTAAATCATGTCTTACCTGTAAGGCTCCCATGCCTGCATTTCCAAGGGTCCACATCGATGGTGCGACTGATAAAGCATTAGCCAATGCTTTTCTGCAGTACAAACAAATGAAAATAAGGACACACCGAGTTAGGACTCTTCCTAAATGATGAGCTAGGAGAATCTGACAACCTGCAAATTTCTAACACACTGTTTACTTTCTGTTTCACCCGATCTCAGAATTAAAAAAAGACAATCTTAAAATTTAGGGTATTACTTTCTGCAAAATTTCTAACAGACAACGGAAGTGACAATTTCAACCCTTTATTTATGTATGGGTTGCGTAACTTGTGTCGGGTCACAAATAGGTCAAATGGTTCAGATCAAAAATATTAACTGAAGGGTTGATGGACCAAATACGTCGAGTGGGTCAAAAGTAGGCGAAAGTCTATTTCTAATGCATAAGTGCATACAACCCGCTAAATCATTTTATTTACATTCATTATTCAATATTATTGATACGATGGCTGAGTTTGATCCATATATTAAAGAGCATGTTGAGCGTATTAAACATGCAGATATGCGTGCACATTATCTTGGTCCTAGCATACAAAATGAGTTAATAATTTCGCTTGTGCGTGCAATCAAGACTCCAATTATTAACAAGATAAAACAAGCTAAGTATTTCTCAGTTATTCTTGATTGTGCTCATGATATTAGCCACGAGGAACAAATGTCATTAATCATATATTCAAAAGATATGTGGATGTGTCGCCAAGTTCTATTATCATTGAGGAGTCATTTTTAGGATTTTTAAATGTGAATAATCCAACTGGACAAAGACTGTTTGATGTTTTACAAAATGAGCTCAAGTTACTTGATCTTGATATATCTTGATATAAAGGATTTACGAGGTCAAGGATATGACAGTGCTCAAATATGAAAGGAAAACATCAGGTAGTACAAAGAAAACTTTTAGATATCAATTCTAGAGCATTTTATACTCCTTGTGGCGGTCATAGCCTTAAACTTAGCACTATGTGACATGGCCCAACCCTTTCCTAAAACCAATAATTTTTTTGGTACCATACAGAAAATTTATACTATATTTGCAAATTCTACTAAAACATGGGCTATTTTGAAAGAGAATGTAAAAGGGCTAACTGTTAAATCTTTATCAGCTACTCGTTGGGAGAGTTGTGTTGAAAGTGTTAAAGCTATACGATTCCAACTTTCAGATATAGGTGAAGCTTTACTTGAGTGTCTGAAAGTGACAATGATGCTTTAATACAAAGTAAATCTGAATCATTAGCAGATAATGAGCTTGGTAAATATAAGTTTATTGTTTCAACAGTCATTTGGTATGATTTATTATCTGTAGTCAATGTGGTTTCAAAACAGTTGCAATAAAAAAATATGGTAATTGATGATGAGATGAAAAAGATAGAAGATTTAGTTTCTTTCTTTAAAACTTACAGAGAAACTGGATTTTCAAAGGCATTAGAGTGCGCTAAAGAAATAGCTATAGAAATATAGATCCGGTCTTTGTTCGGAAGCGTGAAATTATAAGAAAGAGACATTTTATAAGAAAGAGACATTTTGATGAGAATCAGAATGATGCGTTTATGTGTAGTCGATCAAGCAATTGTTTCACTTAATAGTAGGTTTGAGCAATATCAAGAGTATGAAAAAAACTTTTGGCTTTTTGTTTACTTCTAAGTTCTGACAAGTTGCGGTCATTAGAAGATAAAGCTTTAAAATCTTGTTGCCTACGTCTTGAGGCCGCACTAAAACACGATGAGGTATATGTATTGATGGAATTGACTTATATGTGGAGTTAAAATTGCTAGTTCACTCGATGCCTAAAGAAAAAATGGGACATGTTGGTATTTTACAATCTATTAAACCATTTGGATTGTTTTCTATACAATAATTGCGTATAGAATTTTATTTAACTATTACCGTCACCGTTGCTTCAGCTGAAAGAAACTTTTCTAAATTGAAGTTGATAAAATCTTACTTACGTTCTACAATGTTGCAGGAAAGGCTTAACGGACTAGCAATGATATCAATTGAGCAGGAGATGTTAAAAGACAATTGACTACAAAGATTTGATTGAAGAATTTGCATCGAAAAATGCTAGGAGAATGGCTCTTTTTACATAATTAGTTCTAATTGTATCCGTTTACAAGATTGTTTCGGGGGCCTCATATCTGTAAGTTATGCACAGGGCCTCCACAAACGTATAGACGGCACTGTTATGTACATATGTACGAATAGGTTAAGTGTGTCAACCCAACCCAACCGTACTAAAAAATGACTCATTCCAACCCGACCTGTTTCGACCTACTAGTTAAGCTAGTAAAGAATTTGCCACCTTCAAGCTAGTAAAAAATGTCTCACCCACCCATCTTGCCACCTTTAAACTAGTAAAGAATTTGCTAAATTAAGTAAATATATTATTACCTTGTATTGACGTCAGGAGAACTTGAGCACTCTGCCAGTAATGAGACACTACCTTTACCATCCATTGCATCAAGATCCATTAGAGTTGCAACCAATAACTCAAGCTGTTCAAAATGTAAAAACAGAAGATAGAATTATCATTACAATAATTAATCATAAACTTAAAAAAATATTAGAGTTCTTGTCTGCAGACCTCTTCAGGGTCGGAATAGTCAATTCCATCCGCTTCAGTGAGTGCAGATGCCATATCCTGATATGCTTCCTGAACATCTTCTAAGTATTCATATCTTTTACTGTATGACATCTAATATGCTCAAAAAATATGTTGAAAAGCAAGTGGTTTTTTAAAGACCTGAATAGCAGTTATACGATCAGTTGAGACCTCCCCAGGGAAAAAGTCCAGGACTTTTCCATTCTTTTCGAGTGTTATTTGCCCAGCCATGTCATCAGAAGATAGAGCTCCATTTTTCCTAAACAATACTTGATATCAATTGGACAGTTCATGTTTTTTACTTGAAAGGAGAATACGCCATGCAATCGTATATTCTTCAAAAGTAGAGGAACTTACAGTTTGTACATCTTGCTGATCATCATGTCATGGACATCTTTTATAAACTGCAAAGGGTTTAGTAGTAAGAAAAAGAAGTATGATTTTCATATTTATATGCAAGTGGCACACCAAAACTAACCTCTAAAGCCATGAGGGCATCATCCATCGCCCGCTGCTTGGCTATATAGTCAGCACGCCGGAGATCAGCCTGATAGAGTAAAAGAATGTTGCCAAATGCAACTTTAGTCTTTAATATTTTGATTTCTCCTCTAAATTTAATGAATAGAACAGACATTGCTTGTTACATGATATTTTCAAGACTCAAATCACCATTATAACTACTCAACTTATGCAAGAAATATTATATTTGCAGATTTATTGCAAAAAAAAACCCATTACTAGGGATAAAAGTGATTATATTAATAGTAAGGAATATGTATATAAACACACAAGATCGGTACTTGTTGACAGGGTCACGTTCAGAAAAGGGTGTATTGTGTCGTCATGGATTTAGGTGCCATAAAACCTTAAGAACATAAAACATATGTAGCATAGCATCTACTAAGTAGAGCCCAGTATTCGGCCGATAGATACTGACATTTTCATATGTCCATACTTAAGGTGAGATGGCATTGCTATTACTCGATGGGTGCTAAATAAACAAAAGCATTCTAGTTTTAAGAGAAGTCTGCAGTTAAAATATATAGAGAAAAATGCAACAATGGCAATGTACTTTCACTTCATTTCTAATTTAGTCGTCGACTTTTAATAACTAAAACCATGACACTGTATACTCTGTATTTTTCAAAACTGATTATTTTGGGCAACTTTACTAAAGAAACCAGCTAGAAAAGTTGAATAGTTATGTGACAGTTAGAAATAAAGTTGGGTCATTCTCAAATGATTTTATAGTTGGATGATCAGATTAGAAATAAAGTGAAGCTGTGTGGCTATTTATTGCAATTTTCCCTCAAATATATAAACTCCTGGATTGCTAAACTAATCCCACCTCCAAAGCCCCATCACTCCAATGCCGATCAGCAACGCTTTTCAGTTTAGATTGAGCTTTGTTTTTGAAAATCTGTTAACAAAGGAAGTTCATTAGAAGAGAGGTTAATGTTCTCATGATATATAAATATTCTTAAGATAAACAAACATGTAAACTTTTTTACAGAATGTACATACGAGGGCAATGCGATGTAGATGCTCAGCTCTTTTCTTCACATCATTGTCAATTTTTTCAGTATCCTCCCTAGCCCGAGCTACAAAACAAGAAGGTGATTAGGAAATTAATGTACACGTGGCTCAAGTCGTCTTAAAAATTAGATATATAATGATATAGCTAAAGGTAGGCTCAAAAATCTGATTAATTATGTCTTATTTAAAATAAATATAAATCAATCATATTAAAGAAATAAAGAACAAAAACAGTAGAAAGAAGAAAGAGCATATAAATCAACACATTGATCCCTCATGAATCTAAATGCGTATCCATGTTGCAACTGATGTTGAACTACTTGTTAAGAATATTACCATCAAGCTTTAAAAATCCAGAACCCAGGATAGCAACATCTTGGCGTGCCCGAGCATCCAACGTCATTATGCCACTAATAATATGTGAAATAATCATCAGATTTCTATATGCATACCACAAACATACCTTTTACACAACAATTTATTATTAGCAGACAAAAGATTGTTCCACTATTTGCGTAATAATAGGGCGACGGGATTACCGAGAAAGCAAGATAATGTCACTTTTGGCTCTCTCGTTGACATATCGAGCATCATTGTAAGCAAATTTACAAGCTTCAGCTAATGCTTGGTTTGTGTCACCAATTCTCACTGGATGAATGTGTTGTCTGTCTCCGCCTTGAGTTCTGCTACATGTAAATGAACTGTTATCTACTTGTTGAAACATCTAATGCTAATCAGAAGTTAGCTTAACACTTGCAAGAAAAATAAGAAGTGTTCGAAACAAACCATCCATACCTAAAATTTTCGGGGCAATCTTCTTGGTCGATTACACACTCTTCTGTTTCTGCAGTTTGTGTTTCTCTTGATCGGCATAAGAAAGATGAAGCCCGTGACACAAACGAACTATTTAATTTTTCAAACTTATTAAATTTCGCCTTGACAGATAACTTCAATTTTAACACAGAAAGTTGCCCATGGCTCAATTTTCTTGGTACCAATCCTTGACCTTTACCATTTAATCTGGGGTGATGGGGACTTTTAGCTGATGAGTAGATAATCCCATGAACTTCAGCCATAAATATTAATTGCCGCAACTGGGGGTCAGCTGTAGAACACTGCTAAGGTAAATGCCAAACATACAGGATCATAAGTAGACAGCATAACATAGAATTTAAAAAAGAAAAAAAAAACTAAACCCGGAAAACGAAAATAGTGCTTGGATAAAAGAAAATTAGGGGCTGCAAACTTGTTTTAAGTTTTTTAATTGGTATAAAGGTAAAAGCAGGTCCCAAGCTGCTTATTGAGAACTTGCTTATTTTACCCCAAATAAGCACATAAGCAGAAGCTGTTTGGTAATATATAACGATCCCAAACACCCTCATAGAAAATATTTTCTCAGAACACTAAAAGCAAAACAATACCACCAAACATGCAGATTATAAAAACAAGTAAAGAAAATGCTATACATAACATGCACAACTTAAACCCATCACATATATTTGAGGGTGATGAATACTTACAATTTCCAGAATTCAGTTGAGTAAGCTGAAATTGGTACCTAATCTGAATCTGGATGAAAGAGGGGACAATTAAAGATTCAGAATGGGGACCAACTATTGAGAATGAACATTGTCCACAACCAAACCATGTGGCCCCTTAATTGCCAACGTTAGTAGTAGTATGTGTTTTGTTTCCAAGTGTTGTACTACTCATGATGTGCCACATTCTGATTGGTTGCTTTGGCTCAAGTCAAATTGATGGTTGCACAAGAGCGCCATGAAATGTGGACCTCAATAAAAAGTGATGGATAAAGAAGGGTTGTGTTTTTTTGGACGTTATTGAAGGCCAAAATTTCAATATCGACTCAATATTTGTTATAGACAATGAATCAATTATTTTTTCATCAAAAATAAAAAAAAACTCAATTTTCACCTTTTTTTTAAAAATTAAATATCTCACACTGTTAATCGTTACGCAAAACAAAACATATCATCGCGACGAGAATTAAATTATCTTTCTATAGAGGGGCGACACTATGTACTTTCGACGAACTTTTTTTTATGATTTTATGAAGTCATATACGATTTTATGAAATCATATATGATTCGTTATACGAATCATATATGATTTTCGCAATTCGTGACTGAAACAAAATTGAAAAAAAGTTCGTCGGAATCACAAATCATATATGATTTTATGAAATCATATATGATTCGTTATACGAATCATATATGATTTTCGCAATTCGTGACTGAAACAAAATTGAAAAAAAGTTCGTTAGAATCACAAATCATATATTATGATTTTATGAAATCATATATGATTTCATGAAATCATATATTCGTTATACAAATCATATATTATTTTCGCAATTCGTGACTGAAAAAAAATATCGAAAAAAAGTTCCTCGAAAGTATATCGTGCCACCCGTCTACTGAAAGATAAAAAAATACTCGTCGTGATGGTGTATTTTTTGTCGTGTGACGATTTACCGTTTGTAAGATATTTTATTTTTAAAAAAGAGGTGGAAAGTGGGTTTTTTATTTTTGATGAAAAAATAGATGGTTGAGATTGATTCATTGGATCTATGACAAATAATGGGTCTATGTTGATCTTAACTCTATTGACTTGATATTTTTTTTAATTGTTAAGGTTGTGTTTTGTTTATATTAGTTTAGGAATGACGATATGGATGAGTACGAGTGTGTGTTCGTTTTCTAAACTCGCGTTTAGTTTGCTGGTGTTTGATGGTATAAATCATAATCGGCTTTAGTATTGTCATGAGATGTGTTGGTGCAACATTGACTAAGATCTCTTTTATATTTTACCGATGACAAATAAATGTTCGCAAAACGTAAAATCACAAACGATAGCCAAAATCCGTAAAATCGGATTTGCCTGCACGCGTCAGCGCGTAGGCAACGCGCCACAGGCGAATTTTGTTTTTACGGATTTTCTTTTGTCGGCTTTCCTCTTACCCGATACATGTGGAAACTTCAATAAAGGTATGTATATGATATTTGAGCATTTAGGAACACTCTAAATGAGATTTAGACTTAGAGAGGAGCAAAAACGAATCCTTTTGTTTTTCAACCAAACGCCAACTCAAATTCTTTATCAAACGCTTCTAGCCAAGGCCGAAACTTCTTTCTAAACCTAGTATGATCATGTTTTCAACATACCATAAATGAAAGTATTCATTTGACCTTAGTCCGGATTTACGTTGTACCTAATCACGTAACGGGTTTTACTCCCTTATTGGTCAAACTAAGTCAAATGTCACTTTGCGTAAACGCGTCCTTTCCCGTTATGAGATATGTTTTGCTTGAGATGCAAAGCACTTAGCTTGTTTGCATCAAGATGATTAGTGATCAAACTCATTGTTGATTATCATGGATTAAAGTCAAAATGACTAAATGAGTTTATGATATTTTGAGGTTAATCATGCTTTGAGTTTTCTCACCTCCTTACCTATAAATGTTTTACAAACTCACATGTATTCCTCACATGTACAAGATGACTTACAAACTCCCATACTCCTTCTACACAATCCTACAACACATCCTTCCTCATCATTTGTTCACCCTTCTTACCAAACAAATGATTTCATCCTTCACACACTCTCAAACACTTCCTTCTTAAACCTTCTCATAATCACACTTGCCTACTCTTTTCTTTCTTATTGGCAATGTGATTATAAACCCATATCAATCCTTTGATTTCATCCTAAACATCAGCTTCTTCATTCTTATCATCTTCAAACCTTCTCCAAGCATAAACCTTTCTTCACAAAAACCTTCCCCAAATAATATCTACATGCCAACCCACATTCCCTTACACAATGTACTCTCATTGTACTTATTGTACTTCTTGTTCCTTACATTTCTAACAAAAGGCTCCTCCACATCCCATCAAAACATTCTCCACCGCATATCCACTATTAACCTTCTTCCTCACAACAGTTGAATTACACACACACACACACATTCTATCATCCTCGCCCTTGATCAAGTCACTTCATCAATCTAAGATACCTCGTTCTTTTCTCCACCCTTGGATTGATTTCAAACAAACATAACAAACACACTTTCTCTTCCACCCTTGATCAAGCCACCTCATCAATCCAAAATACCTCACTCTCTTCTCATCCCTTGAATTAAATTCAAATCTTAAACAAACACACTTCCCTCTCACAAACAAACACATCTCCCTCGCCAAACAAACGCACCTCTCTTATCACCCTTGATCTTGCCACTTCACCTATCTAACTTACCTCTCATCTTCACATCATCACCTTTCATTTCAAACTAAGATCAAAATGCTCCTTTCCATCACACCATGCCAACTCATGACAACTCATTCACAACCCATTCTCTCTTATCCAACATGTGCCTAAATGAATTTGAAATTCAAATTTCTAATCTTTCTCCCCTTTCTCTCCAAGTTAAGAATATTCCAAAAATATCCTCTTGTACACTAACTAGCTTCTTTAAACCTTTAGTTGGATCCCACCTAAGCTAGTTACTCTTTGAGGAATACCCAAAATACCCCTTTCCAATAATTCTTTTCTCTCTTTACAATATCGAATAAGCGAAAGGCTTTTAAATACTCCACAAACATTTTTATCAAAAGGCTATTTGAGTTGGTTGACCTTGAGTGTAAAAATGATTCATAGTGTGAAGTATAATTGGGGGTTTAACAAGTGCGGGTATTTAAAACGTCAAAATCCCAAAGAAAACATTTTAGAAATCTGGCGCGCTGACGCATGGGCAGCGCGCCACTCGCGAAATGTTTTCCCACATTTAGGATTCTTGGCCTATAAATACCCACCCTTGGCCTTTGTATTCCTCACCTCTTGCAAACATTCTTTCCTCTATTTTCTCTTCTCTATCCTCCAAGTCTAACATTTAAATGTTCCAAACTTCTCATCTATCATTCTATTGAAGTGAACACATCTTCGCAAGAGAGCCACACAAATACCTAATCCATACTTGTATGTTTTGTCGAGGGACTTCTGTCTCATACCCTTTCTTTAGAATCGAGTCTCTAGGTTAGGTTAGGACTCGATTCAATTATCTATCATTCAATTAATCGAGTTGCATGTAACACCCCCAAAATATGTGGCAACGGAATGGTAACCGGGGGCGTTACTTCATAATACATAAGCACAAGATATAAGAGAACGGCCTCTAAATGAGTCGTTTAAAAGATATCCTCGTTGATACATTTGAAATAAATAAGTTTTTAACAAGTGGTCCCATGAGTTTGCATAAAACAATTATATTTTTAATACAACGAGGATGATTTAGTGCAAGAGAAAATCCATGAAAAATAGTCTTGATGAATGCGAACTCCAATGCACTTCATAAATGTCCATACGAGTTATGCACTTGAGAAATACATGCTTAAAAATGTCAACATAAAGTTGGTGAGTTCATAGGTTTAAGTTTATAATAAGAGTGGACCGCAAGATTTAGCAAGGCATGACTATTGTATGCATACAACGTCATAAAAAGTAATTATGATTGCACTAAGCTCATGACACCGAAGCTACAACACAGTTTGCATGCAATTTAATGCATGAAAAGTACCCAAGCAGGTGTTCAACCCAAAACACCCGTAGTCCGATATGGTATACGTCTGTTTGATCGGTGATGCGTTTTGTTTACCGATAGTAAGCGCTTAACTTATCCAAACGGGGATGTCAATCCCAATAGATCTATTTATAACACTCGCGTTTACACAATGTAATTAACGGCTCATGATAATCGGGCATAGTGGGTTATCGCTACTTAGGCTAATTCGTAATCATTTAAAAGAAAGTAAAGTAAAGTACTTGCGTCCATAAGTAAAAACAAGCAATGTATCTCACCCCGAGATTTATAAAATAGTGATAAGTAAGTTAAAGTGGGGCTATAAACTCACCTTAAATGAAAGTATTGTGTTAGCCTTGAAAATATTGAGTCAAACAAGGAATCTCGGTCATTCAGTCAGGAAGACTCGGTCTTTATATTATTTACATTGTAATAGGCTACAAAGAGAACCGGGCACGCTTTGTAATCTAATTGTGTATGCGTTGTGGGCTAAAGCCCAACCAAAACCCGAGCTCGGTCCACCAAGTAAACCCTAGGCGTCATTTATACATTAGGAGTATAAATACCCCCTCTCCATAATGGAGAGGGGTTAGTTGTTTATTTTGTATGTTTTACACTTAGTGAATCATCCATCCACTCTTTCCTTCTTTCTCTCTAGCTTTCGCATAACTCCATTCTCTCTTTCTATATTTCTTGGTTTCGTAGGTAAGTAAGTATGTGTTTTGTGTATAAAGTCACAGTTTTAGAATAATTAGGGGTTTCAAAAAATTTCATTTTTTGATTTAAAGTGTTAAAGTTTATATTTTTATAACTTAAAAGTTGTTTTAGAACAAGTGTTATTCAAAAGCTAGGAACTTAAAGGTTATTTTAGCATATTTAAGCTTATTTCTTTCCTACAAAACCCTCATCAAAACTCGATCAAAAACTTGTCTTTGTGTATGACTTATAAAGTTTACATTTTTATGAAAGTTTAATGTGTTTACAACAAGTTTTCATAAAAATATTAGATTCAAACATGTTAGAAATACGAAAAAGTATAGGTCACTTCCATTATATCGTTAAGTAGATCGTAGTTAATATTTGGAACTTAGCTAAGCTAACCGGGTCAACATAAGAAACCCCTTATGTTGACTGTGTCTATGTAAGGGTATAAATACCCTTTTTATGCCATGGAGAGGGTGGTTGGTTCATTTCATAATACAATTTTTCCTTTCTCTCACTAAGTGTTCCAACATCCTCTGTCTCTCTCTAGATTTATTCACATCACTTCATTGTTTGTTGTATGTTTGATATCCTATAATTGGTATCAGTCGCCATGGGGTGATATTGTGAGTTTGTGTGCATTTTTATCTTGTTAGAATTGAATTTTTGGATTATTTTGGGTCGTGGGTTTCAAAAATCAAACCATAGATTTTTGTGTTTAAAAACCTTAAAGATTATATTTTTAAGCAAGATCTAGGCCTAAGATACTTAGTTGTAAAAGAAATCAAGGTAAAACGTCAAAAATGGTGTTTTTAGGTGATTTTCACGTGTTTTTGTGTTTTTTCGAATCGTTCGGAATACGTTATGTTTGAAGGGTGCGAAATACGTAATTGTGCGGTTTATGACAGGTTATGCGATTTATGTAATTGTTCGAAATACGTAAATCGTGCGATTTATTACAGGTGTTTATTTCAAGCGAAATACGTGTTTTTGCGAAACAAAACTCTGCTCAATTTTTTCCATGTTGTGCGAAATATGTTTGGGAACATGTATGCGATTTATGTAGTGTAATAGGTGTGCGAAACAGGTTGTGTAACAAACGTTACATTGACTTAAACCCTGCGAAACATTACATTGTCATATTTCCTGTGGAATATTACACTGAGAAGAAAATTTTTCTACGGTTTGTCTTACTTTGTAAAATCACGCGAAATAACTTGGTATTTTCTTGATTTTAGTTAATATTTGTAAAATCCCGTGGAAAAACAATCTTAATCACCTTCAACAACAACTCTTTTACACTATCCTCCTTTATCACTGTTCGATCAAGTTCTTATCTCATATAACAATCAGTTGAAGATGACTACCTTAGCTGAATTCATGATAGTTGCCGGTTCTGAGAACCGTCCACCTATGCTTGACAAAGCTATGTATAATTCATGGGAAAGTCGTATGTTGCTCTACATCAAAGGAAAGAAAAATGGTAGAATGATGCTTGAATCTATTGAGAATGGACCTCTTGTCTTTCCAACTGTTGAAGTAGACGATCAAATTCGAAAGAAGAAATATACTGAACTCACTGAACAAGAACAGCTTCAAGATGATTGTGATGTTCAAGCAACAAACATTATTCTTCAAGGTCTCCCATTTGATGTGTATGCCTTTGTCAACCATTGTCAATCAACTAAAGATATTTGGGAAAGAGTCAAGTTACTCATGAAAGGCACTGAACTGTCATATCAAGAATGCGAATGTAAACTGTACAATGAGTTTGATAAGTTTTATCAGTCAAAGGAGAAACACTTCATGAATATTACTTGCACTTTGCTCAACTCATCAATGATATGCACACAATTGGCATGACAATGCAACAAGTTCAGGTGAATACAAAGTTTCAAAACGCTCTTCCAACAAAATGGAGTAAGTTTGTAACCGATGTCAAGTTAGCCAAGAATATGTATACTAACAACTATGATCAGTTATATGCATATCTTAGTCAACATGAATGACATGCAAATAAAGTTTGAATGATGCATGAAATATATCCAGATCCTCTTGCATTGGTTGCTCACTATCAAACTCAGTCAAATTTAGCTCATTATCCACAACAGCTATCATTAACTCCTCACATAAATCATTCTTCTCAACCATACTCACCAACTTATGAAGCACCTCATCATCTATAACAATATCAACATGCTTACCAGCCTCAAATCAGTCAACCTACACCATTAGTTCCTCATAATGCATATCATTCCCCCTCCAATTTCACAACAATCACTAGTTGAGTCTCCACAAATCGACTCAGGACTTGTTGTTCCAGTATTTCTTCCAAGTGATGATCCAATTGCTTGTCTCAATAAAGCTATGGCATTTATGTCAACTGTAGTTGCATCTCATTTTCCTTCAACCAACAACCAACTCAGAACATCTTCTAATCCATGAAATCAAGCTACCATTCAGGATGGCAGGGTTACTGTTCAACAAGTTCAAAGAAGACAGGGTCAGAGTTTTGCCAGTTTGGAAACCAAGGGTAATGCCACAAGTTCAGGAGGAAACACTGCAGCTGGTCAAGCAAGGGTTGTTAAATGTTATAACTGCTAGAGTGAAGGGCATATAGCAAGGCAGTGTACTAAGCCAAAAAGGCCAAGGAATTCTACATGGTTCAAGGAAAAGATGTTGCTCGTTCAAGCACAGGAATCAAGACAAGTTTTGGATGAAGAACAACTGGCATTTTTAGCAGATCCTGGAATTACAGATTGTCATGATGTTCAGCCAACAATCATTCATAATGCTGCTTTTCAACTGATGATCTAGATGCTTATGACTCCGACTGTGATGATATCTCTTCAACAAAAGCGGTTTTAATGGCCAATCTCTCAAGTTACGGTTCAGACGTCCTCTCGGAGGTACAACAACATGAGATCTATCAAAATGATAATATGCTTAATCAGAATGTGCAAGAGATGCCGTACTTTGAACCATCTCTTATTGATTATGTTCTAGATAATGAAATAACAAGTGATAGTATTATCACTTCTTATGAACAATATCCGCAACAAACGCAAAATGTGATTGTTCAAGATACCAACTCTTCGGCACAACAATATTCTATGATAATGTCGGTGTTTGAACAATTATTTGAAAAAATGTCTAATCATGTAACTTATTAGGATAAGGTTAATCAAGAAACCAAAACAGTTAATGAATCCTTAACCGTTGAGATTGAAAGATATAAAGAACATGTCAAAACCTTTGAACAAAGATTTAATGTTGATTTGAACAAAGGAGAAAAAATAATTGATTCACAAATGGATGACATGATTCGGGATCGGTGTGCACTTAAGCAAGAAATTGACTCACTTAAATAGACTCTTTCTAATCAAGTCAATGAAATGGAATCGTTATTGCAAACATTTAATGTTTTCAAAAAGAAATCCAAAGAAAAAGAAAATAAATACATGGACAAAGAAATTGATTTAGAAAAGAAAATAAAAAAACTAGATAATATTGTTTATAAAGTGGGTCAATCTGCGCAAACAGTCCACATGCTAACGAAATCTCAAGTTTTATATAATGGCAGTGTCATATCTAGAAAACATGATGTGATTTTTGTGGTTGATGAAGAAGAGACTTTAATTTTAGAGGAAGAGAGTCGATCAAAAATGCTTGCAAAACAAAATGATCCAATTATGAAAAAGCAGAAAATTAATACTTCTTTGATTGATTATAACAAGTTGAATAAATTGGCTAAAGATTTTGGAAAACGTTTTGTTTCACAAGCAATTGTCTGCAAACGAAGTTTTCTGGTTACCACTTTCAAACCCTAAGTCTGAACAACTTGATATTATTCAAACACCAATTGAAATAGAGATTCCTAAAGAACTTCCAAAGATAAGTTTGGTAAAAACAAGTTTTCAAAAGCTAAAAAATCACCTTGACAGTTTTGATAAGGTGGTGAAAGTAAGGAATACACCAAAAAGGTTTTCAAAGAAGAAGTCATTACATTTATAAATTCTTTACGAGCGTCATTTAAAGATTTTGAAAATGGTCTTCACAATGAACTTAATGAAGTGAAAACGGTGTTTAACCAAATAGAAGCTGCTGTTGAACAGTGTTCTGTAGACAAGAAATATTTTGATATTTAAAAGAAAGAAGTTTCTCTTGTTAATGATCGACTCTTGGACCATATTATTTGTCAAGATGTGATGAATATTGTGACGCGGGCTGATTCTGTTCTTGCTAATGTGTTACTTGCTGATAATAAATGTCTTGTGCATGATAATCTTGAAATTAAGATATTGGAGCAGGAAAATGATCACTTATTTAAACTTCTCTTATCTCAAGATATTGTTCACATTTGTGTAAATTCTCTTGATTCACGTAATGATTGTTGGGAAATGCAACAAATTTTTATTGATGAATATAATGAGAATCTAATGCTTAAAGCTGAGCTTGCCAAAAAAGGACAAATGGTTGAAAAGACAATTTGATGAAGTTGTACTTAGATGTTCACGACTTAAAAATCATAATGTTAATCTTGAACTTAAATTACAACATCAAAAGGAGAGTTTTCTGAATAACAAACCATTAAACAATCAAAATGCTCCTGAAATTCTGGGAAAATAAATAAATGGCAAGCTATGCTAGATGCAAAAGATGTCTCAATTTAATTTGAGAAAACATATTGAGAAGTTAAAAGGAAAGATTGTGGTTGAAAAAGATGTCTGACTGAATAATCTTAGTGTTATTGCTCCTGGAATGTTTAAGCTTGATTTAGTACCTCTAGCTCCTAAACTGTTGAACGACAGGGATGCTCACATAGATTACATTAAGCACTCTCGAGAACATGCAGATATTCTTCATGAAATAGTCGAACACGCTAGAGCACTAAGACCTTTAGATAGTGATTTAGACTCTGCCTGTAAGATTGTTCAACGAATTCAGGAGGTGCTAGTCTATGTTAAAGATACATGCCCTAGTTTAACAAAACCTAGTGAGAAATTGGTGGTTGTCACACCATTGAACAAAAACAAGAAAGTTAGGTTTGCAGAAGCTGCCACATCATCTAGTAACACTAAAAAACAGGCAGATTCCTACAATACACAAGATTCTAATAAACCTATGTTGCCTTCTATAGGAATGAAGAGTTCTACTAGTGCTAGCAGATCACAGCCTTCAGGCAATACCAAGAATAATATGATCTTGTGAACTACCAGTAGCAACATGAAGAATAAAGTAGAATACCACCCTAGGAGCGTTAAATATAAGTCAAATAATATGAATCGTGTTAGTGAACCTGTTTGTCATGCGTATGTTAAGCATACAATGTTAAATGCGAATTCTGAATTAATTTGTGTACATGTAATCAACGTATGTTTGATGCAAATCATGATGTGTGTTTTCTTGAATTTGTTAATGATGTTAATATGCGGTCTAAATCGTGCATCATGCCGTTAATCTTGAATTATTAAGAGATTGGAACAGCAGGGGAGGAATAGGAAAGGGGGAATGGGGGAAAATGATCACTTATTTTTAAACTTCTCTCTTTTTCTCAAAGGATATTGTTTCTACTCCATTTGTTAGTCGTAAAAATGTGTTATAAAATTCTTCTTGCTTGACCTCTTGATTTCACGTACTGATTGGTTGGGAAAAAAAAAAATGATCACCAAATTTTTTTGATGATCTATAATGAGGAATCTTAATGCTTAAAGCTGAGCGTCGTGAAGCTTGCCAAAAAAAAAAAAAAACAATAAAAAAAATAAAACAAAAAAAAAAAAAAAAAAAAAAAAAAAAAACAAAAAAGGGACAACAAGGATGGTTGAGAGAAAACAAATTTGTGTTGTTTTGAAAATATTTTGAAGATGATATAAAGACAAAAAAAAAAAATTTGTTGAAAGACAATTTGAATGATGAAGTTGTTTTGTTGAGGTCTGTTTTGTTCTTAGATGTTCACGACTTTTCTTATAATTTAAATAAAAATCATAAATGTTAATTTTGTGTGTGTGAAATCTTAAATTTACAACATCTCAAAAATAAGGGGAGAGAGGTTTTAGATTTGATGAGTTTTTATTGAGGTGACGGAGAGTTTAGGTTTTGGAGTTTTCTGAATAAAACAAACCATTTTAAACAAAATCAAATGCTCCTGAAATTCTGGGAAAATAAATTATGGGAAGGAAGAGGGAAATAAATTTAATGGCACTACAAAGCTTAAGCTATGGCTCTAGAAAGATTTGGATGCAAAAGATGTTTTGTTCTCTCTAAAAAAAAATTTTATTTGAGGGGGAGGGCGGAAAGGGGTGGAAAACATATTGAGAAGTTGTAATATTGAAAAGGAGAAAGGAGCGCGAAAGTACGAAAAGGAAGAGATTTGAGAGAATTTATGTTCGTTGCGGTTTTGAAAAGATTTTTGGAAAAATTGAAGAAAGGGAGTTGTCTGTACCTGAATTAGTGATGTTTTCTTTAGTGTTTTTTTTGCTCCTGGAAAATATTTGGATTGGAATGTTTTTGGTTATCCTTGGCGTTGTTTTTATTTAAGCTTGATTAGTACCTCTAGTCCTAAATGTATTGTATCACGACAAGGGTCTCCAATTGCTCACCATAGAATTACATATAAGCACTCTCGAGACATGCAGATAACGATATTCTTCATGTAATAGTTTTCCGCGATCTCGCTAGTAGAAGCACTTCAAGACCTTTAGATAGTGGATTTTTTAGATAGACTCTGGCCTTTGTAAAGATTGTTCAAACCGAATTCCCAGGAGTGGTCAGCGTGACTTATGCGAGGTGCTAAGTGCGAGATCTATATGTTTTTTAAGATATCCCATGCACTCACCTATTGTTTACTTGTTTTAGTTTATACAATCAAAACCTAGGTTGAGAAATTTGCGTTGACGTTGTTCACCATTGAACAAAAACCAAGGAAAAGAAAGTTTTTAGGTTTTTTGCTGAAGCTGCCATGCCTTTGCCACTTTCTTTGGTATTTTATGAATCTTCTTGGCCTTCACAATCCCACATTGTTCTTGCTACATCTGATATGTATGGCCATGCCACCACCACAACCCACCATCATCTAGAGAGTAAAGTTTCAGTAGTAACCACTAAAAAAAAAACCAGGGCAGGATTCCTACAATCACAAGATTTAATATAACACCTATGTTGCCTTCTATAGGATAATATCGAAACAAGATAGAAGAGAGAGAGTTTCTACTTGTTGCTAAGCTAGCGAGGGAGAGAGTGAGTGAGGAGTATAGCAGAATTCACAGCCTTTTCAGGGCAACCAATACCTAAGAAAGAGAACTCAATTTATGATCTTTTGTGAACTTACCGGAAGAGTTAGCAAACATTAAGTGTTCAGCATAGTTAGCTGTAGTTGTTGTCAGCTCGAAACTAGCCCCTGAAGAAATGAATAGTGGGCAGATACCTGTCTTTTTTAGTGAAGAATTGTCTAGTGTAGTCGGTTGTTTTTAAATATAATGGTCCAGACCTAATTTGCATTCGTTGTTTATAGCATGTAGGTGTTTTTTAGGAGAATCCTTGTTTGTTCATGCGTTTTATGTTTGTGTTTTGTTAGTTTTAAGGATATCAGATGTTATTAATGCGAATTACTGGAGATTGAATTGTTGTGGTCTATTGTAATGTATATATATGTATGTTTGATGCAAATCTTATGATTTTTGTGTGGTTTTCTGTGACATGTTTGAAATTTTGTTAGATTGATTGGTGTATAAGATATGCGGTTCCTCTAAATCCTTAAATCTGCTAAGGTAGATAGGATTGCGAAAAGAAAAAAAAAAGAAAGAATACAAAAAACATAAAAGATATTTTGGAAGACCTCCGACTGAGTGGTTCTATATGAGGTGGTTACTGATATTGGAATATAGGTGGAAACCTCTAGTGGCGGATACCGGGAAACCCTCGTGTACTATAGCTGGAGAAGAAAAAAAAATAGTAAACAGTGCCATTTAAGCTTTGGGTTCACCTCCACTTAACGGTGGGGGTGGTTCGTGAGGTTGCGGGAGGTCTAGGGAAGTTGTGTGCCTCGTTCTATTGCCTTTTAAGGATAACCACTTCAAAATCAATAAGATACATTAGACAATCCAGTACAGAATGTGATGGTTGATGAACAGGAAAAGGACCCAACATAGCAAATCTGGGCAGAGTTCGAGTGAGGTCAGCAAAATCTATGATTGTAGTATCATAGATTTCTAAGAAAATCGCAGAGCCCAATAAGATGCTTGGGTGATCCAATTGTTTTCAGATGTTCCATCTTCTTCTATTGTCGATCTTCAGGTGTTCCGGCCTTGGATATGGTTTGTTGCCCAAATTATATTTTGTTACGGGTTATTTGGACCTCCGGATTTGCTACCAAGGAGTGTATGGACAGGAGGAAAGCCCGCTTCTCTCAGCTCTATCAACTATTGTTCATCAAAATTTATACGGTATTGTTAGATTCGAAAATGATGCTTATTGCGTAAAGATTGATGGGTTCTCTACGACGCAGCTATCCAGATGGTGAAGAAATGTTACGGGAGTTGTTCTGGGTTTTTTTACTACGTGGAGAGGGTACTGTTGTTAGGGTCATCACACGAACTTCTAGTTTTCCCCGTTTGGCCAATTTTGGGATTGTTGATCTTGTAGGTTTGCTTTATTTTGGCAAACACACTTGCTATCATTTCATGAGATTGAATCGCGTGTTGATGATTTACTCAAAGGATCACAGGGGAGATCAAATTTTATACACGTTTTCTGTCTCTTGGGATGGACGTTGTCTCTGGAAGATATGATGGTGTCCTCTCCCATTTATCTCTTGTCTAAAGCTTCAAAGACAAAGTTTTGGTTATGGCATCGAAGGTTATCGCATTTAAACTTCGATTATATCACTACACTGGCCAAACAAGGACTAGTTCACGGGCTGCCTAGATTGAAGTTTCAGAAAGATCACTTATGTTCCACCTGTGCTCTAGGTAAAAGCAAGAAACACTCCCACAAACCTAAAGCAGAAGACTCAATTCAAGAAAAGCTCTATCTGTTGCACATGGACCTTTGCGGGCCAATGAGGATTCAAAGTATCAATGGATGGAAATATATACTAGTTATTATTGACGACTATTCTTGGTTTACGTGGGTAAAATTTCTATGATCGTAGGATGAAGTTCCAGAGTTCGTGATTAAATTTCTTAAAATGATTCAAGTCTGTCTAAATGTGACAGTCCGAAATATCCAAACAGATAATGGCACAGAGTTTGTCAATCAAACCCTAAGAGCTTATTATGAAGATGTCGGGATCTCACACCAAACATCGGTTGCTCGCTCTCCACAACAAAACGGCGTTGTCGAAAGATGGAACCGAACTTTAGTGGAAGCTGCTCGCACCATGTTGATATATTCTAAGGCTCCACTATTTCTCTAGACAGAAGCTGTTGCGATCGCTTGTTTCACTCAAAACCGATCCTTAATCCAAAAACGTCACAATAAAACACCGTATGAACTTCTCTATAACAAGAAACCCGACTTATCCTATTTTCACGTCTTTGGTGCTCTTTGTTACCCCACCAATGATAGTGAGGATCTTGGCAAGTTGAAACCTAAAGCATATATTGGAATCTTCGTTGGTTATGCTCCTACAAAGAAGGCGTTCCGAATTTACAACAAGAGGACCCGACTAATCACTGAAACTATTCATGTGGATTTTGATGAGCTGACAGCTATGGCTTCCGAATAATTCAGTTTAGGACCCGAGCCTCAACTTTTGACTCCTGAAACACTTAGTTCAGGACTCGTGCCAAATCCTTCTCTTCCAACACCTTATGTACCACCAACTAAGAGGGACTGGGATATGTTGCTTCAACCAATGTTTGATGAGTACTTCAATCCTCTACCTTGTGTTGCTTCTTCAGTTCCTGCAGTTGCTGCTCTAGTTCCTGCTAATTTAACCGGTTCACCTTCCTCAACTCCAGTTGATCAAGATGCACCATCTCCAAGTACTTCACAAACCCCTCAAGCATCACAACCTCCAGTTGCTTCTCAAGGTGTTGTAAAAGAGTTTCATGATATTGAAGTTGCACATCTAAATAACGATCCCTTCTTTAATGTTCCAATTCCAGAACCAAATTCTAAAGAATCTTCTTCAAGGGATGTTATTCTAACTAATGGGTACTCAGTCAATCAGCCACCTGAACACCTCAGTAAATGGACCAAGGATCATCCGTTAGATAATGTAATTGGCAATCCCTCATGACCTGTCTCTACAAGACACCAACTATAAAACAAAGCCATGTTTTTCTAATTTGATGCTTCCCTTTCTTCCGTTGAACCAATAATTATAAAGAAGCTTTGAAAGAATCCTGTTGGATCGAAGCCATGCAAGAAGAATTAAATGAGTTCAAACGTCTTGAAGTTTGGGATCTCTTTCCTTGTCCAGATCGTGTCATGATAATCACTTTGAAGTGGATCTTCAAGGTTAAATTAGACGAGCTGGGAGGTGTTTTAAAAAACAAGGCTCAGTTGGTAGCAAAGGGATATCGTCAAAAAGAGGGTATCGACTTTGAAGAATCTTTTGCTCTAGTTGCACGACTTGAGGCATCTGTATCTTTATTGCATATGCCGCTCACATAAACATGAACGTCCATCAAATGGATGTGAAAATTGCATTCTTGAATGGTATACTACGTGAAGAGGTCTACGTCAGCCAACCAGATGGATTTGTAGATCAAGATAATCCTAATCATGTGTATAAGCTCAAGAAGGCTCTTTATGGGTTAAAGCAGGTACCAAGGGCTTGGCATGATTTGTTATCATCGTTTCTACTCTCCTAAAAGTTCTCCAAAGGCATGGTTGAAATCTATGTAGATGATATAATATTTGCTTCTACTGATCCGTCACTTTGTGAAACATTATCTGAAATAATGTGTTCAAAATTTAATATGTCGATGATAGGCAAAATGTCATTCTTTCTAGGACTTCAGATTTCTCAAAGTCCGAGAGGCATCTTTCTTAACCAATCCAAATATTCTCTTGAGATAATTAAAAAATATGGTATGGAAACCAACGACCCTGTAGATACTCCCATGGTGGAGAAATCCAAACTGGATGCAGATCTATAAGGGAAAGAAGTTGATCTCACACGCTATCGTAGAATGATTGGCTCCCTTATGTATCTGACTGCTAGTGACCATACCTTGTATTTGCTGTGTGCATGTGTGCCCGGTATCAGGCCTAGCCTACCGAAAAGCACTTACATGCAGTTAAACGAATCTTTCGATACCTACGTGGAACCATTAATATGGTTCTATGGTATGCGAAGGATTCCTGTATTGCACTAACAGCTTTTGCAGACACTGATTATGATGGTTGCCAAGATACCAAAAGAAGTACATCTGGAAGTATGCAGCTTTTAGGTGATAGATTAGTCAGTTGGTCGTCTAAGAAACAGAAGAGCACTGCCATATCCAGTACAGGAGCCGAATACATTGCCTTGTCAGGATGTTGTGCTCAAATACTTTGGATGAGATCACAATTAACTGACTATGGCCTTGGGTTCAACAAGATACCTTTGTACTGCGATAACAAAAGTGCCATTGCCTTATGTTGTAACAACGTCCAACATTCTCGATCGAATCATATTGATATCAGATACCACTTCATCAAGGAGCAAGTGGAAAATGAGGTGGTTGAGCTATAGTTCTCTAGAACAAAATATTAGTTGGCAGATATCCTTACCAAGGCATTGGGACGAGAAAGACTTGAATTTCTTATCAACAAGTCTGGCAGACGAAGAAGAAGAGGTGGCACATCTTCTTGTATCCTATGTAAATACAACAAATAAGAAAAACCCACAAAGATTTTCATTTTTTATATAAAAATTTTACAAAAAGAAAATAGAAAAATATAAAACCAGAAAATCAAATACAAAAATATAAAATCAAAAAATAGCAAAAAATAGTTTTTCATGACATGTCTTCTGAAAATCAATAATATTTATGGCTTTAGAAATGTCCTTCAATAATGACACGGAGCTGTAAATAAAGTTCGAGCAGAAGTTCTAAATATTTTCAAAACATGTCATTGGCTTGCTATTATTTTAGATACCAACCCGGTCTTCATTTTAAAGGCAAGTATTTCGCCAAAAAAAAAACTTGACCTCACAACGAGAATTAATTTTCTCGGGCATGATCTACTTGATCATTATGCAAAGGCTTGTGTATACTTTGCTACACAACCCATGCTATCTAATCAAATAAGTGTATGTGTGAGTGCATTTATTTATGTCAAATGAGAGAAATCTTGTTTTTATTGGTGTTGTAATTCAAAAACAATTAATCATCTTAGTTTTTCATCAGAAAATATTTTAAAAGAATTTTCTATCACTCAAACAATGTCTAGAGCTCTTTAAATAGAAAACGGAACATTATTTAAGGGGGAGAAATTTTAAATTCTTTCAAAAAGTCATCTCGGAATAAAAGGAAAAGTTTCTAAACAAATAACGGATCATCTATTAAAGGGAAGTTAATAGTATTTTAACTCAAATGGGCTTAAGAT
>BQNB010044558.1:0-44820 GCA_026074375.1 Tanacetum coccineum
AGGTTTACGTCAAGCAAGTGTTAAATAATTATTTAGAAGATAATTATTAAATTTGCATATTTTATTTTTATTGATTACGTAAAGTGTTTACGTTTCGCGATAAAATACGTTTAGGCATTCACGGAACCACCAAAACTTATCTACGCTTCAACAAATACCCATTATTATACCCAATACCGAAAGTTTTATAAAACTTCACCCATGTTTATCATGTAGCCAAATTTTGCATATAAGAAACCAACTAGAAATCAAATGCTACAAGTATACACATCTACACTTAATCTATACATCTTTATACTTCAGGTATTACTAAAAATATACCATAAAAGATCAAAGATATTTCCTAGCCCTTCCCCCCACCCCAATTTTCATGGCTTATGTGCTCCAAATGGGACATAGAGCACACAATTAACCAACTAGTCCTTTGTACAAACACTAGCACTTATCACTTAGTACATGACTAGTTAACTTGACCCTTTTTCTTCCTAAATTCCCTCCCCATGTTTCTAGTGATCTTAGACTTTCCAAATAGTATAATTGACCAAGGTTGTAGTATATAAAGAAGTGCAAGCCTAGTAGAACACACACATATCATTTCCTTAAGTAAAATTTCACAAACTATCTATCTTTTTCTCTCCTCTAGACCATGACATACACAAACACACATACACAATCTATACAATTTTATTTACCAAGTATTCAAGTGATCTAACATCATATCTAAGGTATCCTACGGTGTATTGAAGGCTTGGTTTAGCATTTAAAAAGGTTAATCAAGGAAAGTTCAAGATTAGGGTTTCTTTGAAAATTTGGGTTTTCTAGACTTGGAAGCTTGGGTTTTGATTCTAAACTAGGGTTAAGATCTTGTTTCTCTTCATCATACTTCATCCTAAGGTCATCTAAAAACCTTTACATTTATGATTTTGTGTGTATATAATGTTTATATAGTAAATCACCATCTAGGAAACATATTAACATGTAAAATGAATTTTTACACTTGATCATGGTTTGATATACTTTGTCATATGTTATATTGATGTTAAAAACATGTTGTAATGGAAGTATAAACATTATACAAGTGTGGATTAATTTATAAAAGTATATATAAATTAATGGTTTAAAAGTTTACTTATTAAGTTTATAAGTAAAAGAAATACAAGGGCTTGTTATTATTGGACAAAATCATTAGACAAATACTAGAGGACTATAAATATACACAAGTTAGTGTATTAATCATGTTAGAGGACTTGTAGTAATTCACACATGCCAAAAAGTTATAAAATAAGTTTTATACACATTTTATTCAAAAACTTGCAAACTTTCTGTTTTAATTCAAAAATAAAGTATTTATTTTATATTTTACTAAAATACTACATGTTATAAAGATCGTAGGCATATAAAGAACTCGAAAATCTGAGCTATAACGAAGAACTTATGCTTTTTGCAAGTTTACGATAATTAAATATATAAAAATGTGATTTTATAAAAGTAATTTTATAAAATAAATTACTGTTCATACCAGTACCTTTTTGGAAAATATCTTAGTTAGATATAACTTTTAATTACGAAGACGTGCTCGAAAGAATCTCTAAAATCAGAGTTAAATCGAATGAGATATGACTTTTACGAGATTACGACAATTAAATTTATAAAAATAATTTAATAAAGTAAATGAATAGTAAAAATCACTATTTATCAGAGAGTTGAAAATATTAAAATGTAATATTTTGATATATCTTTTTAATACAAAAGCGTGGACGTAAAAAACGTACAAAACGGGCTTAAAACGAGAAAAATACACACTATTTTATACTTGTGAACTATTACCCGACTTGAATAGTGTTGGTTCGTTTTTAATAAAAAATTTATGAAACATTCTAGAATCACTTATGTAATATTTATACATGTTTTAAACTTTATAAATATTATTTTACAAAGGCGATTGAACTATTTATATGATTATACGAGTACAAATACAACTAATGTAATATTTATTAACAGTTTAACTTTATAAATATTATTTCTCGAATACAATTAGATGATGATGTAGCTATATAAAATTATATATGGTATTAGTTATTCAAAGTAGTTAGTACTCATACGACCTATAATTAATTAGGTTGCACTCGGACACTTACGTGACGTTTTTCACGCATCTGATATATTTTGTTGATTCATTTACTCGAGGTGAGTTCATAGCCCCACGTTTTACATTTATAATGATTTACAAGTTTTGGGGGGGTGAAGAAACAAAGCTTTGTTTTACAATGGACATAAGTGGACATTTTTTACATTTGGACCGGGGTAAAGTTTGAATCATCCCGGGTCGTTATCCCCAATGACTAGTGTAAATTGAAACAACGTTTAGGTTCGGATCCTGATTTGAATGGAGCAAAGATATTTGATTTGAAAATTAAAATTAAATTGAACAATTTAAACAAATAATGTCAAAGCAAATTATAAAGCAAATGGAATATAAAACTTAACACTAAAAATTGTAAATTTAAAATTTCACTAACTAAATAAAGAAAAAATCGCAGAAGAAAGAAATTTTATTAAAAAATAAAAGCCCTAATTTTTATCTTTTTATAAAAGTTTAATTAAACTAATTAAAACTTAACCCTAACTATTAATTAAAACTTATGAATAGGTTAAAATAACTTAAGGACTAATGTGCAAAAATTAAAGAAAACTAATGGGGAACACTAACAAACTGACTGAGGGGGGGGGACTAACTGAAAAACAACTAAGATCGAAAAAAGTTACACTTTTCTACCCTGAGATCTACCCCGACACAAATTAAAGTACCATAATGGCATTCGAAATTTTAATGAGCTTTTAAAATGTAAAACTCAATGAAGCAAAGTTTGTAATAGGAAAGCTAGTGGGAACATAAAATTAATATTGACACTTAGGGTGAAATCCAATAATAAGCTCTTAAGAGCTTATTTCTATATCTGACCTCAGAAAGGAAGGCTTACCTTTGATTTTAGGGAAAAATAAGCTATTAATAGACTCAAAACTAGATCAAAATGAAAAAAAGGAATGATGTCCTAAAGAGCTTATGATGTGTTTATAATCTAATGAATGCAAAGACAGAAAATCAAAGCTTAAACTATCTTATGCTACTGAATTTATCAAGAAAGAGGTAAAAGCAAACTTCAGGAAATAAGCAAGTAACTAAATTCCAAATAGACCCTAAAAAACTTAATAAGCTAACTAGACTTTAAAACATTAAGGACCTAAAAAACTAATTAAAATTTAAAGAACTTATTAATCTACTTATTATCCATCTAAATGAGCTATAAAATCTAGACTTAAAAGCTAATTTAACAAATTTAGACTCTACTTAAGTTCCTACTGTTTTTGGAATTTTCAGGTTTTTATGACTTTTGACAGCTAAATTAAACTAAGTAAATAAGCTAGAAATTGCAAATTAAGACTTAAACCGTATTAAGCTATATTAAAACTTAAATCCTACTGAATTTAATAAGCTAAATCCTAAAATTACTTATCTAAATTAAGCTAAGAACACAGCAGTACTAACTGAGGTTAGTACTGCTAGTGTAAAATTTCAGCAGTACTTTCAAGTGAAAGTACTGCTAATGTAATTTGACTCTTAAAAACAAATTAAGCAATGAAATAAGCTAGAAAATGACAACTAAATTCTTAATAAGCTATAACTAGAACTAAACTTAATCCTACTAAATTTGAAAAGCTAAAATTTATACTAACAGTACTAACTTATGGTTAGTACTGGTAGTGTAAAGAGTCAGCAGTACTAACTTAGGTTAGTACTGCTAGTGCAATTTTGAGAATGCACTAAACCAAACACCCCTTTACCATTTTGACAGGACTGAGAAAAGCTTTTTTAAGAGAAATTTAATGAATAATTACTAAATACCAGATAAAAACTAGCTAAAAACAAACTTAATTATCAAAACTTAACTACTAAATAAGCCTTAATCAAAGATCTAAACTATTTAAACTAATATTTTTGGATTTTATGAGTTTTTATGGCAGAAATTAGCAACTAATGATCTATAACTATTTAAGCAAAAACAGTTAAAGACAAATAACTAATAAGCACTAGAAGAGATACTTAAACACTAATAAGCAAAGAGAATAAGCAATAAACAATATTAAGCATTTAAGCTATAACTAAGCAATTTAAAACTGAAATTAGAGAAGAGTGAAAAGAGAAACTTACTTGATCCTTTAGCTAAACAAAAGGAACCAATTAAGGCAGCTACAAGCTCCTTAGCTTATTAATAAGCTAAGGTATAAGTCCTTGGGATCTCTTCCAAGTTAAGATCCCCTTCCAAAAAGCTCTAATCCAATTAGATCCATAATAGATTTAACTGATTTAAGGTTTAAGTAAGATTAATTCTGAATTCAAACAGCTCTATTTCAGCTTATAGACTGAAAGAGCTTAAAATGAGCTTATTAGCTTATGAGACAACTTAGCTTATTAAAAGAGCTTATGACTTAAAATGAGAGCTTAGAAAACGAGATTTAAAACATTAAAAACTGAATTTCATTAATTGAAGAAGCTGATTACATTACTTGGAAGAGGAAAATTACATTTAAGAAATAAAATACGAATTACTAAAAATTACATAAAAACTAGATTAAAAAGAAGACTAAAAATCGAATCCCCTGTGAGTGTGAGAATGAGGTCTATTTATAGTGTCAAGCTGAAGCTTCTAGGCCCTCTTGCCTTGCTCTTAAACTTTCAATCTCAGCCAATCATTTCTCCAATCATTTGATCATCAATTGTAGCCGTTCGATCAGCGTGTCATTCTCTTGATGTGACGTTTGTGCTAGTTTTGTGAGTGATTTAGCACAAAAACCCACATAAACTTGTGCTTCTTTCATTGTTGACGTGGCTCTTCTTGAGAGAAAGTTAATGAATCCTTTGATAAAGACTGATTTGTCCCTTGGTTTGTGATGTAGACCTCTTGAATTTACTTAAGCACCCTCTAATTTTGATTTGCCCCTTGTTTTACCATGGGGGTGAAAACGGGGGAGACGATGAATAGTAAAAGGGGTTTCCCGCCTATTTTTGGACAGTTAAAACTGTTGGACTTTGGGAAGTTTACACAAATGACCCCTCTCTTTCTTTTCTCCTTTTCTAGTTATAATTAACTTTCGGAAAATGCAAGATTGGTCCTTGTGGTTGTTATAAAAGGATTTTAGCTAAGGCTTGGGCTGAGGCTTGGCTTCTTTTGGCTTTGGTCTTGTACTCTTCTGATTCTCGTGTCCGTGCTTGCTTGGTTTTGACTGTTTTCTTGCGATTTTTGATTTATCCATACCTGCACACACAAAACACAAATACAAGCATATTTTTGCTATTTTTGGACTGTTTTGGGTTTAATTGGGTTATTTTAGGTATAAACGGATATGTGTATTTTACACTTATCAAAATTCCCCAAACTAAACGATTGTGTGTCCTCACGCAATATCACATGCCTTATAACCAAATACCTCAAAAAATTCCCAAACTAAACCTTTGAAAAGTAGCAAAGATTTTTGTTGAGAGAGATAAGAGATCACAAGTTATAAAACACCCGACTTCCCATTTTCTAAGATTTTTCTCTTTTTATGATTTTTTCTTGATAATTAACTACCTAACTACAATTTATTTGTGTTGACATAATGTATTGTTTTCATTACCTCATTGGTAACTTTTAGGATCATAGAACAAAAAGCACAAAACGGTTTCTATTGGTTGTGTTACATTCCTACTGGTCGTTTGTGCTGGTTGAAGAAAGTGCAGATCAGTGACAGTTTTGCAACCACTCAGCAACAGTCAGTAACAGGTTTAGTGACAGATTTGAGACAGAAATGTGGTCACTAATGACAGTTTTGGTTTGTACGGGTAGCTTTGTCCGATATAGCTGTTTGTTACCGCTACACACCTTTTAGGTTTGGAACGCGTTGGATATTGAACAGATGCTGATGGTTTATGGCTCGTTTTTGGAGATATTGAAGAAAGACATTTGATTATTCACTTATTGATTGTTGTAGTTGATTTTCCAGGTTTGAGTCGTATCATATCTCAAGCGAGTGGTCACCTTTAAGATAACTTGTTCCGTGATTATAAGGCGGTCGACGAAGACTTGATGATCTCAGCAAAAAAAGGTTTACGATCTAACTTATGTTGCTTTACTACGATACATTTGCTCTCACTTTAAGAGTTAGTTATAGTGCCTAGTGTGTATTTAATAAAAGATGAGGATTTTGTCAAGAGGACATAAGGTCTACTTATACATAGCAGGTATGGAGCTCGTCTCATGTGGATACCAGGATATAAGGACACAGTTTGGGAATTCATCTTCTTAACAACATTCGTATTATTCTTTTTTCTTTATCATTGATCATACTTAGAGCCTACTGAGTTCAGATTTACTACTGCACTAATTTTGAGGGAAGTTGCTCATTTTCAGTAGAACCTCTATTTGATATGACAAAAAGGGGAATAGTGCATGGATTAAGGGGAAGTCTCATCTTTATTAGCTTCAGGGGAAGCTTGTGCTTATGAGTTTTGTCATTATCAACTAGGGGAAAATTGTTGGGAATTATACTTTGAGTTGATATGACAAAAGATATAAAAGATGAAGGACCTACAAGACTAAATATTTTATACTTATCTTCTACAAGAAGTCTTGTAAACCCTAGCCTCTCTAGTGTATAAAGAGAGGTAGGCGTCTAGGTTTATCATTCATTCAATTCCCAATGTAAACTAAACGGTGTGTGTGTGTTCTCTAGGCGTCAAGTCTTTGTAAGACGCCTAGGCTTTAGTAGATAGCTTATTAGTAGCTTTGTAGTTAGTAAGCCTCTTGTATCCTGATCAATACTAATGAAGGACTTTATGTTTAGTAGTTAACACCTTGTCTTAATTATGATTGTATTATTTGTTATTCCGCTGGATGGTGGGGTGCATGGTTATGATATCTAGATGAGCTAGATCGTGGTTCAAACACTCCCACTTGTTTTTATTTACTACATTTCATAATTGGCATACAAATGCCTCGAAAATGTACTCACCCCACGGAAGACCATTCCAAACGACAAAGGTTTTCAAACCAACCGCATAGAGTATCATGGTTACTTCATAACCAACTTTTTCTAATAAAAATCACGCTAATGCTAATAAAAGACAATCGCGGACGCATCATCATCAACTAATTTACCAAATAAACTCTTCATCCTCAATTAAACCTAAAAGGTCTAAATTACTTACTTTTAAACCTAACTTGTGGGGTAATAGCCTTGACACAAATGTGACATCCCCTTAATTGAATTTCCTAAAACTATAACTTCCAAAATGTAACCCTGTTATAAGAGAAAACTCCGGACGCCCGAAATGTAAAAACCGACCTTCTACATTATATACCAGTGGCATATCATAGTGAGCATCATCCACAAAAACTTTTTTCTGTAGTATGTAATCAATAAAATGTGGTTCATGGTCATAAAACGAATTCCAACCAATTCCGAAACAAGATTTCCTAAACAACTTCCTTCTGTTTTCATTCAATTTCTCTTTAAATAAACTAAAGTATCTCAATTTACTAGTAATCACGACTTTCGCTTCATATTCCTTAAAAAAATTATTCATATTACTTAAACAAAGTTCAGAAGACTATAAAACTAATTCTAATATTACAAAGTAAATAACTGGAATAAAACACAAGGCTCAAATTCTATCATTAACCAAGTACAAAAAACATGGACTAAACCGCCATGGCTGCATTACTAAAACAAGTAGTATTGCCCCGCCAAGATTCGGTAAATCTCATTATTTTTTATGATTAATTCTGAAATATCATCATCGCCCATTATACATCCATATCTCAACACATCAAAGAAACAACAAATATTAATAACACATAAAATTATTTTTATTACATTACCCATACATGAAAAACAGTACTACATACACATCATAAGTGCACAACCATACATGAAAGACCATACATAAACCACCATATAGTTAAAGGGAAGACAATACAAGACAGTAATTAAACATAAGACAGATGGTTTGACAGATGCTTAGAGGGACCACATTGGTACTCATGACATGAAGTCACGGACTTATTTCTTACGAAACTGAACAATCAAGGAAATTTTCTCAAGGATCTTAAGCTCTAGTCGTCATAATAACTTCATTGAAAGACCTTGCTTTGCATTGTCAGTTTCCTGAAGATCCTTTAGTATTTCACGTCCTATGAACTTCTTACGGTAACCTTGCTTTTCAACATCTAAATATAAGCTCAGCCCTTTTCCTAAACGAATACCAAGATCATTCAAACTTGGTATGCATATCAATAACTAGGTAAAGTCATGTCGTTTGTCATTTTAAACCTCACAACCAACACTTCTTCAACAAAGGGAGTAGTTACATGCCAATAGCAAAATGAGTCAAAGTAGACATTTTTTTTCTAAGTTTTAGTAAAGAAAGATGGGTGGTTTGAAGAATCAAGAACTACTTAGACCCTTAAATAGAAGAAATTTATGATTAAAAAAATTACAATTAAGATGGCTGTCTAGTAGATGAACAGTTGGGTCTTGTCGAAGAGGCACGCTTGGCTAAAAAATTAATGCTTTTCCAGGCATTCATCAAGATTGTTTATTTTCTTCTTCATACATGTAAAGATATACTCACACAAGGTGATGCCAGAAGGGACAAAATGTAATAAAATCTAGTGATTTGATTGTTAACCTCCTGTATTAAATACATGGCAGTGTTATTTACTACTTCTATTCTACCACTTAACTTGAATACCAGTCCAACTATCACTTATGCCATCACTTAAGGGCATACATGACAATATAGGTTATTGGAAAAAAATGATAAATAAGCACATAACTAAACTATAGGAAAACACATCACAGGCAATCTTATATGTTTTCCAAATAAAAGGATCATAGTAAATTCACATAAATGGCAAAATAATCCACAACATGATTGGATAGTTAACCTCCCTGTATTAAATTGAATTTATAACATGCATACACCAAAATCTTTAGGATTAAGTAGAACAATACCACTACTCAATTGTCTTGTTTGAGAATAGGCTCAGGATTAAATTTAAAAAATCAAAAATATTGAGACTAATCGTCCATGGCTGCATTAGTACTAAAACATTAAATGCCCTGCCAAGATGCGGAAAATCTCGTTATTTGAATTATTATATCAGATAAATGGTTCATCACAACCCCATTCAGAATAATATTGTTGTAATCAACCAACATGCCGACATTACTAAAAACAATACAAATGCCCCGCCAAGATACAGTTGATACAAATATATTGCCCCGCCAACAAACCAATATAAACGGTTAGGATGCAATGTGGTCTTCACTTTATGATTAGAAACGCAAATAATTCTTTATGCTGTTAAATAGGGACACAAAACAAGTCATTCAAAGTAAGGCTATTTCTATGATTACCACAAAAGATTTTGGTGTATGCACCTTTTGCCCCAAAAAAATGTGTCTTCCTCACATAATTGTTTTGCCTGTTAATTAACATATTAAACAAATCATAGTAAATTCACATAAATGGGAAGAATAATCCACAACATGATTTGATAGTTAACCTCCCTGTATTAAATTGAATTTAATACATGACAGAACACCTTTAGGAAATTTTCACCATGGGTAAATAGGTGCATACACCAAATCTTTTAGGGAATAAATAGAAATACCACTTGTTGCTAAGTATACTCAAACTGTTTGTCTGAGAAATAGGCTCAGATATAAATTAATAAATCAAAAATATTCGGACTTAACCGCCATGGCTATGATTAGTTCTAATACATTAAACGCCCCCCAAGATTCGGAAATCTCATTATTTGAATTATTATTCAGGTAATTGGTTCATCTCAGCCCCATTCAGAATATTTTGTTGTAATCAACAAAAAATGGCGGCATTACTAAAAACAATACAAATGCTCCACCAAGATACAGTTGATACAAATATATTGCCCCGCATAAAAAACCCGATTATAAACGGTTTGGCTTGCAATGTGGTCTTCACTTTAGATAGAAAACGCTAAAATAATTGTTTTATGCTGTTTAAATAGGGACACAAAAACGGGTCATTCAGAAGTATATTACATAACCACATTAAACTGTGAAACTTAATAATCAACTTCACACAAATATAGATCACCCAGTGAAACAATTATAAACGCCAATTAATTCCTACAGTGAAACATAATAAGATCACAACATGAACTAAGCACTAACAAACAATTGTACAATACATAAACAAGTTTGTAGCAATCGCATTTTGTGTTTCTGACATAGGCACCATTAAACAATCATTCATATCCAGCAAGCCAATAATAAGCCTAATATAATTAGTCAAACTTGAAATTAAGCGAACACGATAACATTCCCGCACTAATGGTTATTCAATCATCCAGGGGATATCCAGGCATATAATGATTCATACAGAAATTGTTTACCTAATAACCACTAAATCAAAAACGTTTGCTACCTAATGATTCATGTCACTTTAATCTAATTAAAAGTAATTAAACATAAATAACAAGTAATTAATTAGATTAATAACATACCCTTGCTATCGACATCAATAAGGTGTGTTACTGTTGCGAGATCTACACATATTCATCGGAATAAAGGAATAAATGAGATATATTAGCGGCAGATCCCCACTAATCGGAATAAATGAGATACGATGATGAAAGGAATATAACCACAATGAATCGTCGCAGAACCCAGTAAAGGAAATGAAGTGTTCATGCCCAAATTGAAATGAAGAAATCTCGAAAGGAAGAAGACAATAAAAAATATATATTTTATTCCCCACCTACCGGTCGCTCCAAATCATTAATGTTATACGATGGTCGCTCTATGTATTTTGTGTATAAAATATTGGTCAACTTGGAGTCGCTCTAAGTATAAATACGGGTCGCTCCAAATATTAAAAAACATGTTTAAAAAAGTACTCTTACACAATTTGTACTTTAAAAGTACAAATACTAATATTTTATTCGGTCGCTCCGGGGCATTTAAGGAAGACCTTTGTTTTGGGGCAAAATGTGCACACACCAAAATCTTTTGGGGCAAAAAGAGAATTAAAGATAAGAAAGATAGAGACGGAAAGGTTACTATAAAACAATGCATGTATTTTTTTTCCATATGGGAGTTATATCTCATCTTTTATATGATAAAAGAATTACATCATTTTAGAATTTTGTATGAGATTAAATGTTATGAGAAAAAAATTGAACCAATCAGAGAGCTTGATTTTGCCACGTAAGCAAAATCGTGCGATCTGATTGGTTTAAAAAAGTTTAAAATTGAATCCCAATTTGCCTCAAAATTAATAAATTTTTGGTGGAAGATTTTTGGGTTGGAGACAAAAAAACACATAAAAATATGTGTGTTAAATTTGTGGAAACAAAAACTTACAAAAAAATAAGATAATTAATAAAACTTTATTGGTTGAATTTTTATATAAATTATATGGAGTTAAATGTAAATTTATAATTTTTCATGTTTTTTAAAAACTTTTAAAAATTAACAAATAACCCCTTAGACTTTGTACACATAAACTTTATATTTTAGAAAAACAACATATATGTTGTTTTAATATAAACATATATATGCCACAAGATGTAATATCAAAATAAAGCACGAAGGACACAATTATTTTTTCATATTTATGTGCTACTAGAGACACACATAAAGTTTAGACAGGATAACTAAATATTTGTTAAACAAAGTCAATTTTTGTTGCAACAAAAATCTATTACAAATTATCAATCGATATTAAACATATGAAAAAATTATGTAAAATCATGCGTGTGCATGTGTTATTTAACTATTTAAGTAATTAAAAAGTTAATATATTTCTATAATTAATATAATTTTATAAAAAAATATTAAACGTTACAAAATCATGAATTTATGAATTGTGACAATATTTACTTCAAAACAAAACTTATTTCAAAAATCTTATTTACCCGTTATACCATTGCTCAAAATTGGTGTACCACGGGTTTGATGTAATTGGTTTGTTGATTAAAATTAATTATAAACTATTACCGATAAAATTATTGAGAGTAAAAAGAGTCTAAAATTCGAATTATAAGAATTGAAATGAGTTTACGTTAATTTACACGGAGCAAAGTAAAAATAACATAATAAAAAATATAGACATTATATGTTTGTAAGAAGAATTATAATCTATTTAAAAATCACAAGAACGGGACAATTATTACTTAAGTTCATCATTTAGGTTGTAAGTCCCGTGCGTTGCTTACGGGCTTAAAATTAGTTTAATATATAAAAAAATATAAGTATGGTATAATGCCTTTTACATTCTAATGCAAACTATTGTTTATCAGAAGTTTCGTAACATTGTAGTTTTAGTTTGAATATATAGAGCAAATTTTGTTTAAATGTAAAGAGGTTCTCGGAGTTCGAGCATGAGTGCTTTTAACAGCTTGAAAATAAGTTTAGATGTTAGATTATAAAAAAGGTTAAAAATTATAAACAAGCTTCGAGGTCGGGCTTCGACCAACCAAAAAAATTTCGAGCTCGAGTACTTTTTAAAAGTTTATTCGACCTCGCGCCGAATAGTTATTAAACGAGCTAAGCTCATTTAGACTGAAACTCGACTCGGCTCGGATCGTTAACACCCCTACGTGGTTGACCCGGCCGATTCAACCGGTTGAACCGAAAACCGTTACGGTGACCGAGCCGGATGTGACCATGCTTTCGCTTGTTTGGGAACCAGATTGAATCGTCAGTTTTGTGTTGACCCGAGTGATAATCCCCGTAGGATCATTAATTTGTTCTGAAAATTTCTAATAAAACTTTTTTTTTTAATAAATCTATCTAAGAAAAATTGAAACGGGTGAGTAACAATGATTAGTTTAAAATATTTTAATATGTAACGACTTTTGGTTGGTGTTTATTCTTGGATGCCAACGAAGAGTGTTAAGATCCCCGATCCTGATTTATGATCTTCACGATTTTACGAATGCAAAGCAAAAATGATCAGGATCCTACATAGGATCTTTGTATGCTTAAGAATCATATAGGATCACTGATCTTGACCATAGGATCTTAAGATCTACTCGATCCGAATCTTAACTTTTTCTCGATCCAGAAACTAAAGAACTCAAATTTATGGGTTGTGTTTTCGCAGAATTTAAAAAGAACATAGTTAATTTTCTTAAACTTGCATAATCATAGTTATAGGACAACATTTCTAGGAAACATTAATATAATTTTGATGTTTATAATACGCTGTTAATTTGTAGATTTGTTGTAATATTACAAAGACGATTAAGACAATGAAATATAGGTCTAGGATCTTACGATCCCGGTCCGACTCTTTACGATCTGATCTTGAAAAAACGAAAACCGATCCTGGGTAGGATCCGATCTTGAAAACCTTGCCAGAAATGAAATGAATAGGTCACTGGTTGTGACTTGCTGTATACATTTTTAGAAAAGCATAGTTATATATTTAGGGTGTTGTTTGTTATGGGGTATTTACTTTAGGTAGCGGGAACCAAAGTAAAATAAATTGTTTGGTTTGACTATTTGGGATCTGACATAGGACTCATGCATTTTTATTTGGAGTTAAACAAATCCTGATGAGGTACCTAGGTTTACATATTAGCTTTTGACTTTCCTTACCAATATTACATAAGATCCAAACTTTTTATTTCGAAAGGTTTCTAGCGTGAGTTTTTACCATCCACATGTTTTGCTAACTTTTCAATGCTCTTAATTTTTTATTTAATATTAAACTAATATGTAATTTAATAAATGAACAATTCTAAATAATAATTTAATTATTTTATACTGTATTTTCTCTTTTCACTACACCATCTAAATCAAAATCCTAACTAAACTTCAACATCCAATATTCTAATCCCTAACTTGTTGTATTTTAAGAGTCAGGTGACAATATTTTACAAGATTCAAGTATAAGGAAGGGGTCAAATCGATTTGTGCACGTCGAGAGTCAGGTTGACTATATTATCCGTCACTAGACTCGCCATACAAGTCATCAAAATAGATTAAAGAATAAAGTTGGAAATTTATATAATAATATAAATATTTCTCATCATATATAGGAAGTTATCCCAACACAATCTGACCTGGTTTTCCAAGCACAAGTAGAAAAACATACAGGAAATATAAAGTTGTCACACGAGCAAAAGATGCAATGGACTGAAAGCTGCCAAAGTTGGCACGTTTCCGTAACAGGCAAATGTAGTGATTTGTGTAAACATTCGTGGTATTATCTAAGACTCACAAAGCAACTGCCTTTGCTCAAATTGATTACCATTAGATAAAGGAAGAAAATCAAATGGTTTTAAAATTCGGTTTTTAATCGACTTCTTTTTCCTTTGTTTAGTAGCCGGCTTCACCAGGTTACCGCGGGGTTCAAACTCATTATATTTATAACGTATATATAGATATATGATATGAGTCAAATATCGTGAGGAAGAATAAAAGATTTATTTTTTTAAAAAAAGGTTCTTAAAATTCTGAAAAAATTCAAAAAGATCGGTGTATGTTGGTTGCATGAAAGGTTGTAAAGGGAAGTTTTTTAAAGCGGATAGTTTTGCCGAATTTTTTTTATTAAAAAAACGTTGTGCATTAATCGGTATTTTGTGCGATCAAAAATTGTTTTTGTACCGAATCTTTTGCTTTTTGCATCAATTTTATGCGCTTTTTCAAAACTATAAACAAGTCGAAAATTTGTGCATCTAATTTTTTTTGTGCATCAAAATTTTATTTTTTTTGCGCATTAAAAACGTATAAAAAACTCAAAATTAGAAAAACTTCTTTTACAAAAAGTTTTATCACCAACATACCTGATTTAATGGATTTTTTTGGAATTTTTAGAGAACTTTTTA
Organism: Tanacetum coccineum; assembly: GCA_026074375.1. NCBI lineage: Eukaryota > Viridiplantae > Streptophyta > Magnoliopsida > Asterales > Asteraceae > Tanacetum > Tanacetum coccineum. Next base: position 14,925 of record BQNB010044558.1, read on the forward strand.
AAAAAAAGTTTTTTTTTATCCTTCTCACGAATATTTGTCTTTTCTATTTTTAACCTTCCTCTAAATATCTATAGATTATATATATGTTATATATATATATAGTATATATATCTATATATCATATATATATTATTCTAATTATAGTAGTGTAGTGGATCTTTTATAATTGTTAAAATAAAAAAGTGTTTTGGACCATTTCGGATCTATTATTTTGATATAAGATAACTAAATGTCATTAAATGAAAATAAAATAGAAATTAATTATTTTTGTATAGCTTTTACGGTATTTTGGGTTAAATCCTATTTGATTAAATATATGTTACACAATACGTTTTTAGTGCCTCCATATCTCTTATTTGTATATCATCCTATAAATTATCCTCTTGACTAAAACTTTATTACAACTAAACACCATTCATCCATCATTTATATATCTAACACTAATTCGATAGATCCAAGGTTTCTGGTGTACGGGTTTGTGGTTTGCGAGAGTGGTGGTGTTACGAATTCGGTGGTGTACGATTCGGTGTACGAGTTCGTGGTGTACGAGTCGGTGGTATACGAATCAATGGTGTACGAGTCGGTGGTGTACGAGTTCGTGGTGTACGAGACGGTGGTGTACGAGTGGTGCTTGTACGCTGGTGCGAGCTCGGTGTTGTGCGAATGTTCGGTGTGTGTACGAGTCGATGTGTCACGATTCGGTGGTGTACGAGTCAGTGGTGTACGAGTTCGTGGGTATGAGTTTGCGTCAATAAATAAATAGATAGATAGAAGATGCATCAAGAATAATATATACATATAAACGTCTTGTTAAATGAAAATTAAATAGTGTTTAGTATAATAAAGTTAAAACACGTTACACAAAATGGTGGATTTAATCTTGCAAATTAAATTTGGATTTTTTTTTACTAAATTGTCTGTTGACTAGATATTTGCTTACCAACTTAACAACATTCATATACATTAATAACAATCTAATATTAATCAATAGATCAAATGGTTTATAATACTTACTTATTTTAAACAATTTTAAGAAGCGCTACACCACATTACCATTCCTATATATATATATTATATATATATTATATATATATATATATTTATATATATTATATATATATATATTATATAATTATTTACAAGATTTTGACAATCTGGAAGCTGAACTCCGAGAGTCTCATACTTAAATTGCTAAACTTCAAAGAAAGCAAATGCGAAAAAACAACAAGATTGCTCTGGCTCGCTTTAGGATTGCTAATCTAGAACAAATCATCGAAGATATCCAGGTTCGTCACCAAGCAGGTAAGGAAAGTCTTCTAAATGCAATCTATGAACATAAGAACAGTCAAAAAGGACCATCGGACTACTAGATTAGATACTAGTTATAGCTTTTGTTAGAACCTAGCCATGAGATGTGTGGTATAAATAACAACACTTGTCAAAATTTGACTATGTACAATACAAAGGCAAGTTGTTCATGATATAATACAATGGTGAACCCGTTTTATATTCATACTGTGTCCTATATTACACCTCTGTTGTCATCATTATAAATCATACTGTGACTTCTAATAGATCAGATGCTTGTTAGAATCCATATCAAATAAGTATCTATGACTTCAATACCACTATTGTTAAAAATGCTTAAAGTTCAAAAATAATCATTGCATTTTAAGACTTGTGATATCATTCTTATTACGTGTTGTCTTATGTTGATAGAATGCCTCCGAAAAGGATGTCAACATCTGAAGCACCAGCCATGACTCAGGCTGCCATCAAGAAACCAGTTGCTGATAGTGTTTCCGCAGCTCTAGAAGCACAAGCCGCTAACATGGCAAATATTGATAATACCACCAGACTAAGAGAAGCTCTTGTAGCAAGAAAATGTAGCTACAAAGAATTCATGAGCTGCCAACCTATCAACTTCAAAGGTACGGAAGGCGCTGTTGGTCTTATCTGCTGGTTTGAACGAACTAAATCAGTGTTTTCCCATAGAAACTGTACCGAAGACTGCAAGGTGAAGTTTGCTACTGGTACTTTAACTGAAGAAGCTCTATCCTGGTGGGATTCTTTTACCCAACCTATTAGGATAGAAGAAGCTTACAAGATTACCTGGGTTGAATTCAAGAAGCTTTTGATAAAGAAGTACTATCCCCGAACTGAGGTCCAGAAGATGGAAAATGAATTTTACCATCTGACTGTAAAGGGGAATCATCTCAAGGCATATGTGAGAAGATTCCAGGAATTGGCAACCTTGTATCCCACTATGGTGCCAAATTCTAAGAAAATGATGGAAGTTTTCATCGTGGGATTGCCTCGAAGTATTGAAGGGAATGTTACCGCCTCTAAACCTCAAACTCTAGAGGACACCATTAACATAGCTGGTATGTGCTTAAATACACATACCTTTTACCTTTAAAAACAAGCTAAAATAACCAAAAACGGACTTAAAATGCCAAGTATATGCTTGTTTTGCTAATTGTATTGTGCAGGAACAGATAACCAAGAAAAGGACGAAAAACAAAGCCAAAACGACAAAACTGGACTCGGAATGGAAAAGACTGTGAAAGACAAAGCCAAATCAAAGCCGGAAAGTCAATCAAGTCAAAAAGTCGCAGAAAAGTCAACTGGTCAAGGTCAAAGTCAACCCAAGTCAACCCCGAAACCAAAAAGTCAACAAACCAAGAAATATAAGTTTAAGGGTTGAAATTGCCAAACCCTTAAACTTGTATTTATAAGTGAAAAGAGGAAAAGAGAAGACAAGGGCCGATTTTGCAATTCACTCAAAGTAACAAGTGGGGGGGCAAAACTGCCAACTCCCCACACTTGTACACATAAGGACGAATTTTGCAAACTGTTTATAACCCCTTGGGGACTTGTTTTGCCAAGTCCCCAAAAGGTTATAAACACAAGGACCATGTATGCCATAACACATATAACCATGAGGGACCAAATTTGCCAAAATCCCAAACCCTAACTCTGTCATCCCCAACCCCCGTACAACCCACTTTTCCCGCCCTTTTTGAACACAACCCAAATCACGGGTTTACAAAACTTCTTTTACCCTGCAACCCTTCAACCCCATGAACAAACCCCTCCCCCCTCCTCCACTTAAACACATGCCAAGTTGGCAATCCCACAAATCCCCAAGGCAAATTTCGACGGTTTAGATGAGTTCTTGGTTTTGCTCTCACCAAACTAACACAACAAGCACATTAGCAGCTTATAAAAAGGGAAGAAGAAGGCAGAAGAGAAAGTAGTTAGTTGTTTTTAATTTTTCAATTTTCACTTTGTAATTTCTCGTTTTTAAGCAATTTTTCTTTCAAGTTTTTTAAGTAAGCTTTAAGCTCTTGTATGCTCTTCTTTTAAGTTTGTACCTCACAATTCTAGTAATACAATTCAGTTGTAAAATCTCTTTGTCTTTAAATTTCAGTTCTAAGTCGTTTTTCATCAAATAAGCTCTTAATAAGCTCTTTTGAGCTTATTCATGTTCATAAGCTCAAATTCATTTAAAAACCTGTTCTAATCATTCATTTACTCATTTACAATCATTTTACATCAAATCATGAACATTTGAGTACAAATGATTCATTTTGGAAGATATTTGGAGTTAATAAGCTCTTATAAGCTCATTTAGCTTATTAAGCTGGTTTAGAGGCAAGGTGCCATTTAGGAGATTGATTTGAGGTCACTCATTCTACAAGAGTGACCTCTTGTGCTGAGACTCCATCAATTTCAGGTTTTGGTTTTCAGAATTCAATTTAGTTAATCATAGCTTAATTCAAAAAGCTTATTACCTTATCTTTCTTTGTGCTTATTCCTGTTTAGACTAGTGAGTTAGATTTAATATGCATTTGATTTAAATTTTTGCAGTTAGAATTTATCTAGTCTTCTTAAATTTTCATTTCTGTCACAATTAGCATTATAGCTTCATAGAGTAACTAGCTTATTTCTTTACATAAGCTTAGCTTTTTAGTGTTAAAATAGCTTAAGTAGTTTAGATATAGTAGAAGTAGATAAAAAGAATAAGCTGTTTTAGTAGATAAATAGGATTTCAAGCTTAATTAGTTTGACAGTTTCTAGGTAAAGGGGTGTTTGGTTAAAGCTTTAAAGTGGGTCAAAATGGCTTTGGCATGGGTTAAGGCCATTGGGGTAGATTGGGCTTAAGATTTAAACTTCATGTAAGCTGTTTTATAGGTTCTCTTAGTTTGAAAATTGTTTTTCAAAGTTTTTATAAACTGTTTTGTTCACTGTTAGAGTTTTAACAACACCACAAGTGCTTATTTAGATAAGCACTTGTGTTTTAAGTTTGAGTATCAAAAAAAGTGTGTATGTTGTGTGTTAAAAACAAGCTGCCACAGTCTTTGGTCTTTTGACTTTGTGAGTCAAAAAGCACCAAGTTTTGCTAGTGGCAGTTTTAAAGACCCTTTTTCATTTGACAAAATCAGCAGGTAAAAATGATTTTTAAAAGCTCCAAATTTGTGCACAAGTCCCTTTCATAGGGCACTCCTTCTGTTTTAGCTTAACTCTTTGTTTAGAGCTTATTTGACAGCTTTTTATAAGCTGTCAAATAAGCTCTTAAGGTTGACCTTAAGAATCCCCTGGTGCAAAGGGGAAACTTTAAGTCCATCCTTTTTAGATTTTTGTCTTATAAAGCTCTTGTTTCCTAGCTTATTTAGAGAGCTTATAACCCCTTGTATAAGCTCTCTAAATTTCAGCTTTTAAGAAGCTCATTTGCTAGCTTATTTTTAAGTTTAAATGAGCCCCCTAACTGTTTTTAGCCTAAGTTTAAGTGTAGGGATGGCTTATTTCATTCCTAGTGATTTAAGGGGGGGGGGGGCCTTATTCATGAGCTAAATTTGTTTTCTAGTAGCTTGTAGGAAAAAAGTATACTTAGCTTTTGTGCTTATTTACCTTTTCTAGCTTATTTGTCCAAATGATTTAGTCAAATGTTAGTTTTTAGTTTCTGTCAAAAATATGCTTATTTTCTAGCTTATTGAGTGGCCAAAAGTAGAAAGTCCCTTTGTTAAAATTGTGTAGTATAAGCCCCTTAGCAACTTTCATGTTTTAAGTTTTTGTTAATTCTCACTTTTTCAATAAGCAAAAATAAGCCTAGATCGTAGGGTGGGTTTTGGACTTTTCTAATATGTTCAAGGTTAGCTGTTTTAAACTGAGTGTAATTTTCCCAAATCTTTGCCCGCCTACCCTTTACTTTTGTCTTGTACACTTTATACCCTAGAGTTTGCAAAAAAATAAAAAAGGGGGAAAGACAAGAGGCCCGGGTGAGCAAGACTCGAACCCGGACCTCTCGATACAAACCCTTTACATACATAGACTTTCACTGCGCCCTTGGGTCTTTTTCGTTAAAGACCCAAGGCGTTTAGTACTTATGTACATTTTGAGCTTAAATGCTTATAAGCTGAAATAAGCTTATTTCGGGCTTATTGCATAAGCTAATTTTTGTTTCTTAATTTTCGTAGGTAATTATCGTGTAAATTTTTTTTTGTAAAATTTTTAGAATTTAAGTAATCGTTTATATTTTTTTATAATTTATTTAGATAAAAGTTTATTTAATTCATATAAAATACAAAAAATTATCAAAAAAATATTTGCTTTTTTTGTAATTTTTCTTTTATCATCTCAGTTTGTTAGAACAAAATATAAATTTTTTCGTAAGGGTCATTTTTACACACTTAACTTTTCATCTTTTAAAGAACGGGTCCGGGTACGGGATTTTGTTTTGACTCGTTTTTGGGTCAAACGAACTCCGTTTTCGGTCTAGTCTTTTTCATTCTTCGTTATTTGGTCCATAGAGTAGTTTAGAAGCAAAAATTTCTTCGTAGGTGTATTTTTAAAGATTTTAGGTTTTCCCCCTTTTGTTCGGGATTCGGGGCCTCGTTTTCTAGTTTAATTTCATAATTTTTAGGTTTTTCTTAAACGTTTTAGTCCGTTATTATCTAATTTGACTTTTTCAACTTCCCAAACCAATTCCTTCCTTCAAACTCAAATCTTCGATCGTATCGATTTACCATTCCAGCCTCGTTGGGGATAAACGACCCGGGAAAGCTCTATACTACTTCTCGGTATCATTGATTGCTGGTTTTTACACTTAATTATATATTTTATATTTTGTTATATATTATATATATTTACGGTGTGAATCCAGCCAGTCAATTTTTGGCGCCGTTGCCGGGGAGGCTGTGCAACCGTTTATCGTTACGTTGATCAATTGTGTTTTAAACTGTGAATATTTTCTTTTATTATAAAAATATAAAAAAAAGTACAAAAATATTTTTCATTTCTTTTAGTATAATTATCAGATAAAAACCAAAGAAAAACCAAAAACATAAAAACATTGTCCATAAAAAAAAAAAATAAAATTCACAACTTGGTAAAATACCAAAATATAATATTCTCAACTGAGGTATTATCATAATAAGTTCCGGTGAACTGTATACTTTCAATCTACATTACTTTTTTAACATTATATCAAAACTATGCATTAATCTGTTAACGTTTATTCCAAAAACCCTAATTTCAAGTTGAAACAAGTTTAAAAGTGTTCAAGGCCTATGTACAAGTCATCTTAGCTAACTTATGAATCTCTTTTCCTTCCTAAACCCTAGCACAACCTTTTAAAGCTCAATGTACATGTCATATAAGCATAGAATTCAAATTAGGTCATTTAACCTCCTAAACCATGTTTAAACCTTACCACCACTTTAACATAAAGTACAAACACTTAATGAATATCCTTCTAACCATCCAAAACTAATTCATAAAATCATTCTAACTCCTAAATCTAGAAACCCTAATCCTAGCCTAAACCTAGTGACCCTAAAAAAGTCTTATACATAGTTTAACCTTGTTTTAACCTAAAACTAACTATATTTTCAACCAAGCTAGCTCTCAAGCACCACTATGACCTCACCCTCATGTCATCTAGTAGCCACCCTACCACCTTACAAGCACCTCCATCACCACACTTGCCCACCAAGTAAACAAATACCTCATTGTCACCCCTATGGCATCCAAACCCCCTCTACACCCCACACCTTGCATAGCTAGTTTTCTAGCCTTCCATACTCACCCTATAACCTTCCTTAGTCATAACTCTAGCACCTTGATCCCTATTCCAAGCATAAAACTTGGGCACCAAGGGTTTTGAGCACTATATAAGCCGAATCCAAGCAACCCTTTCAATCACACCTCAAATCTTCATCACCACTCAAATGGAGTTCTAAATCAGACCAAGGAGGATCAAGTGAAGTCCATAAGATCAGAATAGAAGCCAAGAATCAAGAAAAGGAAGCCCTTGAAGTCGTTTCTAGGCGTACAAACCCAAAAACCCTCATTGGACCAATTTTAGCTCAAGTAAGCTCAAAATCTTGTTCAATAAGCTCAAAATCTATTTTAGAATGTTCATAATACTCTTAAGATAATATATAAACTCTTGTTTGAAGCCTTGAATCCTCAAACCCATGTGTTTTTGACTAAAACCCTAAAAATGACCCGTTTTGATTTTCTAGCTAACGAATCCTTTTTATAAACTTTTGTTACGTTAGAACATCTTATTTTAGCTTATTCTAATAAGCTATAACCTGCAAATATCGTTTGGAACCCTAAAATAAGCTTGCATGGCTTTTTGGACTTGATTTGTAAATCATTTCCATGTAAGGGGTATATATCATAACTTTCTGAAATTTATAACTAGATGGGCTGAAAATGTCATTTTCCTAAAGTTATAACTATAAGGACCTATCTTTCCAAGTTTCAAAGTTAAAGGTTTAAATTATATATACTTTATATATAAAGGACTAAACTTGTAAAAGTTTATAAATCGAGGGTATATATTGCCATTTTTGAAACTTAAAAATATAAAATATAATATTTTTATATAAATTATAAAAATTTATATTAATATTATAAGACTTGATTTTATTAAAACCCGATACATTTATCGCTATTAATCAACGATCGACGCATTATAAAACAATTACGTTATATAATTAACGTAATTTATCATCGACTAGCTTTTGAAGAAACTTAAAATCTTATCGTATCACGTTACTAGGGAATTTCATGTGAGGGGTTCCATTTGGGTATTTGTTTTGACGAGTTTGCTAGGTTTACGATTTAAAGTGCCCTGACTCCTCAAACGATACTACATGGCCTTTGGATTATGATAGCCCGAACAGTGATACAATATTTCCATAAATTAATCAAAGTAATATGTTAAACTTTATGAAGTTTTGAAACATAAACCATCACACTAAGACTTGACATATTACCCCAGGTTGCGTGACGAGGCCGTTACTTTCACTTGATATACTTTTTCCATCAATCAGATTTTCCCTGTTAAGGTGAGTTCATAGCCTCGCATTTTAAATCTTCTAATGTTTTCATAAACCCGCGAGGGGGATACATGCTATAAACCATGAATAAGAGTGTTTTTACAACTGTATGCTATCCTGATATATTATTGCTTAAGTCCTTACTTTTGCCATTAAGACCCCACTATCATGAACCGTTAATTACTTTTCGGAGTAAGCGCGAATGCTGTAAATAGATCTATTTGGGACTGAACTTCCCCGTTGGTGTACCTATACTTTCTGGTAACCAAACGCACTTTATTTGAATCACTATGCGGGTGTTTGGCAAAGGCACCCGTTGGGGTAACTTCTTGTGATTATTGATTATCTCAAGGTCTTGGTGTTATGAGCTTAGGGCAATAATACTTTTTTCCATAATAATTGTACCCATTGCAATTATTACACTTATGGGTGTATAACAACGTAACCCACTGTTATGATGACTTGTATTCAAACTGTTTACCATAAACTTATGAATTTCACTCAACCATCGTGTTGACCTTTTTAGCATGTTTATCTCAGGTAACTAAGCATCTTATGGCACGGAGTAGCACGGACTTGAATATGGCTAAAATGTTATCATTCAAACTTTATATTTTCATGTAGATTTTGGGACCTGTGTCTGTAAAAACTCTGATATTATAATGAATGATAGCTAAATTTTCCAAAAATGTCTCTTTATGATTCGTTTTCTATGATTATGACTGTTGTACTATGAAATAATATCCCAAATTAGCTTCCGCTGCTATATATGTCAAAATGGGGGTGTTATATGGTCCCTACTCCAAGAAACCCTCGATACGCCGTATTAACCTCAACCAATCATATCGATCAAATTCCATACACTATAAATAGAAGGCCTAAAAACGAGTTATAGGTGTGCTTGATCATATTTTCGATACCCTAACCATAAAAGTCGATTTTCAGAAGACAAGAAGAGCATAAGAGGTCAAGCAAAGCTGCTAATTCTATAGGAAACACCTTGTAATCTCCTATACTCTAGTAATCGTTCGATTTTTGGTATCATTCGTTTAACCTGGTTAGTTTACCTTGGTTGAATTATTATTCTTGTATTGATTACGATGATTAAGGGCTAATATCCTTGGGTATTATCCATGATTATGAAGATTTAAATGTTTGGCTTGTTTATATCGACTGCTTAAATGTTTGGATCTAGGAATGCAAAATATCTCGCTAGCTAGATGTCGGGATGGCTCTCCATATTCGCAATTTATATATCTAGAGTAATAGGATCATAAATATTGACCTATCTTTACCAATCACTTAAGGGAATAAGTTATTTTAGCAGGTGACCTAGTATAGCATTCTTCTTCCTTTGGTAAAGACTCAAACAGTGGATTACTAGTATATAAAGAGCCATTAAGCAGTAAGTGGGTAAAGTCTCCATGAGCCAAGGTTTAATAAGATCACCATTATTAATCTCCTAAGATAGATTATAATCATCAAATAGGATGCGTTATGCGGATGCATTTAATTTTGACAGAATTCTACGTGTCTAGGTTTTAGGAAGAAGTACCGCCTAAATCTTGGAATGATATGCCGCCTTAAGATAAGCACTCATTGCACTAAATAAACAAACCAACATTTTAATTGGATTAATCATGGTTAATACAGTTTTCTTATATTTGGCTAGATCGCTCTTCTATCTTTTGTTAATTTGCTTGCGTGTGTTAGTGTGTTTTAAATTGATATAAGTTACCACAAAACCTGTGCCAGTCTCTCAAACTGAAAACCCCCTTATCCGTTAGAATTAGGATTAACATAGGTTTAGCATAGGTTTAACATAGATTAGAATTAACTTAGTTTAGTTAACCAAAATATTAATAGAATAAAAGATTAACGCTCTCGCTCATAGTGATCGACACCCTACTTACCAACGAAACTACATATGATCGGGTACACTGCCCGTTAAAGTGTTGTTTTAGGTAAAGTTGGCAAAATATAAATGTAAAACTTGATAACTATTATAACAACCTACATGACGACACATCACTAACTTTATTCAATACGACTTAACCCATGATTACTATAACATCATATCTTTACTTTAAAACCATCTTTACCCAAAACCCCTAATTTTCCTCAAGAACCCTAATTTCTTAAATTGTCATTAAATCATAAATTAAAGATTACTTACTTGAGGAGGATTATTACTAGGCTTACTCTTGAATTTGAACCCTTAATCACCATCTAATTGCTCTCTAGAAAATCCTTGCCTTCCTTCATCTTTTTCTTGGTTCATCCTACACCACCACACAATTAAAGACGTGTGTAGAAATGTACAGGGATATCAACTAAATAAATTATTATTAGTTATAAGTTTGCCTAATTGGCAATTATGGTCCCTAAAGTCATTTTCTTTCATAACTGACCATATTAACTTATGTAACTCATTTATCACTTGACAACTTAGCCCTTTAAGTCTATATCTTTTATATTTGTGGCACGTCATATTTTCTATAACCACATTATACATACTTTGACCATTAGTTTGACTATTAGGTTGACTAGCCAATCACGTAACATATTCAAACTACTAAAGGTCATTGTTAAACTATCTAATGGAATTTTCATAATTAAATACTTAAAATCCGGTTTTGGGGTGTTACAAATCTACCCTCCTTATTTAGATTTCGTCCTCGAAATCTTTTCGTATAATACTAACCAAATTTGGTCGCACTTTACTCCTTATTCCATTTTAGCATTCTCAACCATATACTCATCTAGTTGCATCAACCTATATGGTTTTGCAACTCTAGCCATGCTATAACACCACTAATTACTCTTAATCCGTTCTACTTCTTGCTCATTTCTATCACACTTTCACTCTTTCTAACGACAAACGTCAATTAGGTGACATTTTACTATTTCCAATTCCATGATTTTATTTAACTCATTTCTTACTCAACGCTCTTAATCACCTTATTCTACATTTTCATTCAAGGACTATACGTTCCTTAAGAAATTGCATTATCTTGATTTCACATAGGTCAACATTAGTTAATACTTTCATATTTACCATAATCATCTTACCGTTACTATTTATCATTTCCATTTTGCTTTCTTTACATCTTTTTAGATAATTTTTGTCAAGGACTATAAGTCACTTGGGAAAATTCAATACTTTGACTACATAAAGTCAAACCTTGACTATTACCTTCCAAATTCACATTAGGGTGCTAATAATACTTAGCGACCACCATAGTTATTACACCATGCCATAAGGCATTCGATAACCTTAATTAAAACTTTCATCCTTCGACCTAATACTCTTAATGTCTAAAACGTAGGTTGCTCCTATAGTCTCTACTAAAAGTCGCATTCAAATTCTTATTTCGCCTATCTTATTTCCTACGACGTCTAACTAATTTTTTGACTCTTATTTTCTACTTCTTTAATCCCTCTCATGCTATGCCGAGAACATATAAGCCCACTCATTTATACTTCTTTATTTACATTGAGAAGCGTCTCAATCAATGCAAATAAGGAAATATAAACTTATGGTTCGGTGATTCATAATTTCTTTATTTAAATTAAGAGGCGTCCCAATCCATTTAAATAAGGAGGTTATAAATCATCCTACTTAAATATTCCCCGACACAACACTTGAACTTGCTTAAGTCTTTATTACTTTCCATTAATCACATATCAATAACTCATTCATTTTCAATATCATCTTTTGTAGCCTTGGATCCAATCTCATTAACTTTTTTCCCAAAGAAAACTTGGCTCTCCACCCGTAGGGATTCGCCCATTATCCATACCCTTGCGGTATCACCAACCTTGCGTTGGTCTTTACATTTTGTCATTTGGCTTTCTCCCCGTAGGGATTTGCCCATTATCTATACCCTTGCGGTATCACCAACCTTGCGTTGGTCTTTACATTTCGTTATTTGGTTTTCTCCCCATAGGATTTCGTCCATTACCTTTACCGAGCATTGAACCCAAGCTATGTTTAAATTTATCATTCTTTACCCTTTTTGTCATTTACATGCTTTTCTAATCATATACTTTTCCATTTCTACTTCTTATTGCCTTACGCAATTCTAGCTCACACTTTATCATATTTCATTATATTTTGTAAGATTCAATTGATACTTGTCTATCTCATATATTTCATATTCATATGCATTTTCACATTTCATTTATTGCTTTCTTGTCAACCCCACGTTGACCTCATGATCAATTTTATACCAATACATCCTTTTAATCCATTAAACTTTTTTCACGTATATAAACCTCACATTTGGTTTACTTTAAGACACTCATTAATCCATTTTACTCATCATACATCCTCTTCATATATCTACATGATTCTATTCATTCTTTATCATTCATTTAGCGCATTTAGCATCATTTAAGATTTTTAGCGCAACTCTTCTTAAACATCATCCATTTACCATATTTATCCGTATTTCGCTATCACGATTAAGTTACTATGTAACATGCCTCATCACGGTTTAAACATTCATTTACGTATCACGCTTACAAGCATCTATTCTCGATACATCTAAATTTTAGCTTAAGCAATTTTTTATAATTCGAGCATTTACACATTCACTTGCCCCTATTCACATATTTTCATCACAACTTATCTAAAATGCGATCCTATGTATTTTACTTAGCTTAAACAGTTCACAAACTCATATCATCATACATATCATACATCACTTAGACATATAATTAATATACCATAGACCTTACATCATATAAACATATACTTCCGCACTTAACACTTCTTCAATAAGTGTTTTACATTCTTAGCCGTAATCATAATTCTTATTCTATGGCAAAAAATAACATATACCACATTTCATAATCATTCAATATCTAAGCACTATCATTCTAATTACCGCAATCACTTAATCTACCTTATAAGTAAGGCATTTCCTTTCCGCACTACTTTACACTTACGGCAAACGCATCTAGAAGTGGTCTAAGTTTAGGAAACCTATCATGGAAACCTACTTCACTTAGACCGAATCTCTGATACCAAGTTGAAACACCTCTTTCCCGACTCTAAAGTTGACCAAAAGTTAAAAACATTACTCAAACGCATGACCCAGAAATGACCTTCTGTCATTCTTTTATAAACTGACCAAAATCAATTACCATTCACTTCTTAAAAGCATGTTTATATGAAAGTAGACTCGAATACCTTCAAAATGGTAGGTGGCACGCCTTCTAACTCTTTACGGTTCGTTTTATACGAAATTCCAAAGTTCAACAAAATCTGTCAGACCAAATCCAGCCGGGCGGCAAAACAGCCACGCCGGGCGGCTTCTCATTTCTGGTCACCCGAAAATACATTTTTGACACTTTTCCGAAAAACTAACTTCCCGAACTCGACATTACACGAAACTTTCCAGAATTCATTAAAATAATATAATACATCATTTCCATAATCGTTTGTAGTCTAAATGACCCAAAAACATATACTTTACGGGGTTTACTAAACACCCTGTTTTAACCCATTTACATATACTATTTTTTTTACCAAACACCTAACAACTTACATGTCCATTTATTCACATACAAGACTTGTACTTAACATTTCAAAACAACATTTGAACACATTTACTTCAACTCGGGGGTTCAACTATGATTGAGCTCGGCATACTACGTTATGCTTACAAATTACAAGCAAATACACTTTCCAACCTGTGCTTAGTCTTAGGCCTTTACCTTCTTCCCATAAGTACCTACAAGAATGGTTAAATAACTAAACTGTAAGCGAAAATGCTTAGTAAGTAATAGACATAACAAGTTATCATACATCATTTATACACACTTGCTTTATAATCATCACTTACGAGTCCAAGAGACTAAAGACATACAATCACTTCCTTTCTCCTTCATTAACATAAGTTTCACACACCATAACTTACATCATAACTAGGTAAATCACTTCCTAGCTATTTAAACCAACTAGCCTTTCTATCTTAATCTAAACACTCTAGCAACTTAAGCCTTCTACATCATTAACGCAATCAAATCACATAACACAAGGCACATAACACAAATATGATAAACCCAATATAATCTCTTGTTATAGTCAAATTACTTACCTCATATCCAAGCTAATAAGATCAAGAACACCATCATCATCAATCCTTGATTCCTACTCAATTATCGATACAAACACCTATTATCACATAAATACAATACCATCATCAAGGGTTTACACAACCCATTAATCATACCCATAACTATCTCTAATCATCCTATGATCATATCTTGATCATATGATGAAACCCCAATATACTAAAATTACTAACTTTATTCAATACCTCTTAACTCATGATTACTATAACACCATATCTTTACTTTAAAACCATCTTTACCCAAAACCACCAATTTTTCTCAAGAACTTTAATTTCTTAAATTGCCATTAAATCATAAATTAAAGATTACTTACTTGAGGAGGATCATTACTAGGCTTACTCTTGAATTTGAACCCTTAATCACCATCTAATTGCTCTCTAGAAAATCCTTGTCTTCCCTCCTCTTCTTCTTGGTTCGTCCCACACCACCACATAATTAAAGATGTGTGTAGAAATGTCCAGGGATATCAACTAAATAAATTATTATTACTTATAAGTTTGCCTAATTGGCAATTATGGTCCCTTAAGTCATTTTCTTTCATAATTGGTCATATTAACTTATGTAACTCATTTATCACTTGACAACTTAGTCCTTTAAGTCTATATCTTTTATATTTGTGGCACATCATATTTTCTATAACCATATTATACATACTTTGACCATTAGTTTGACTATCGGGTTGACTAGCCAATCACGTAACGTATTCAAACTACTAAAGGTCATTGCCAAACTATCTAATGGTATTTTCGTAATTAAATACTTAAAATCCAGTTTTGAGGTGTTACATAAACCGAGTTTATAGACGTTATGTTTGTATTTCTTGCTTAATTAGATAGCTTTGCAGATCTTTTTAAATTTTTTGTTTAAGGTAATAACCGTATGATCTACTAGCATATTGCCTACTAATTCTGCACAAACGATAGAATCATAGAATCTTGTTTCGTATATTATTATAATGTGATGTGGTGTGATGGTTATTGAATTTAGATTCATATTAGTTTGTTACCCCATTGTTTCTTTATGTTTACTCGACACTTCTATTAAATGTCTTTTATTGACGGTTAGTAGGAAAGACAATAGTGAGACTTAAACCGTGTCTCCGAAATCCTAGACAAACTAAAAGAACTACCATTTACTAATTTTGTATAAGAGACTTAGGGTGTGTTTGTTTTTGAAAAAAAAAAGTTTGAACTGGCTCTGACTCTTACTAGTCAGACGCAGCCAAACATTATTGTTGTTTGTTTTTTCCTTAACAATCAGACGCGGTCAGACGTATATTGTCTGACCCGGTAAAAGACGGTGATCAAATCTGACCAAGTCTGTAATCTCTGATTACCTTTTAACCTTTTAACTTTTTTATAAACTCTACAATATCATTCAAAATCATACCAAATAGCTACATATTGCAGTTAAAAAGAAATACAAAAAGAACAAAGATAAATAAAGATATACTCTAGGTCAGATCGAAAGAACCCAAAATCTGAAAAGAACAAAGATAAATAAAGATCTCGGGTTTTGTCGTTTCAATAAAAAAAATCTATATAACCCATCATCGATCTTTAACAAACAACAAAAAATAAACCTTACCCGAGACCTCAAAAAGATCTAAAGCCGACATCAAAAAAACACTACACGAGTGTTTTTGTTTGTCATTCGTGGGCTTGAAAAAAAGAGGCATTTGATCTTATTTCACGTGTTCTGAAATTAACATCAAAGAAATCATATGTTGTGCTTAGGTTAGAAAAGTTTTTTGGTGCTTTTGCTAGAGGAATGTTAGGAAGGAGGCGTGTAATATTAGGTTTAACAAAGTTTTAGGGTTATGTGATAGTGTGTATTGTGGGCTAAGTAGTAGAATATATTAGGTATGGTCCATGACAATACTTTTAAAAGTATATGAAACCATAACAATACATACAGTATGGATATATACTGTTGGGCCAAGGTAAAATAATCTAAACGAATTTGGAATATTCTAGTAATCTTTTACATTTACCTATTTTCACCGATTAAGAATAGTTACTTGCATAGCCTTGTATGTCAAAACTCACATTTTGAATAAAATGACTATGTAATCTAGGTGTGTTGATCAGTTCGGTTATCGGGTTATTCGGTTTGGTTAGTTCGGTTAAATTTTTTTGGGTCAATCCGAAAACCGAACCGAACCGAATAAACCGAAAAAATCAAAAACCGAATTTGAATTTGGTTTGGTTTTTAGGTTGACCCGAATAACTCGAATTACACTATTTATTAAAAAAAAAGAAAAAAATATATAGATATTTAGCAAAAAAGATTATTTCAAAAATAAAAAATATTTTTTTATATTAGGATAAAATTTTATTGATCTATTTATATATATAAATATATATAAAAATATATATATTTATATAAATTCGATTTTCGGTTCGGTTTTCGATTCAGACTGTCAAACCCATATCCAACCCGAGAACCGAATTCGTAGTTCGTTTCGGTTCGGTTTTGACAAATTCGGTTCGGTTATTAGTTCGGTTCGGTTATTTTCGTCTCGGTTCGGTTTCGTTTTTCGGTTTATTTGGATTTTTCGGTTTTTCTGCTCACCCTATTGTAGTCTCATTTTTCGCATTTTATGTGACTAAATAGTGTAGTAGATTTTGGACTATATACTTATCATGGTTAGATTAATTTCGTGTTGAATTTTTCGGGTCCGTTGGACTAAAAAATGAGCTAGTTTTCGTAAAACCAACGAATTGAAGTGATAACCGTAAAACGTTTGTTGATATGGGTGAATCGAAACCGTGTGTTCGTAAATTTTAAGATTGATTTTTTTCACAAATATTCATCTTCAAAGATATATTAAACTAGTTATTTATCGTATTGTTATGGTTTAATGTATATACTACTAAAAATGTACAATTAAAACTATTCAGACAATTATGAAAAAACAAACAACATCATTTCATTAAGATTCGGACTTTATGACCACCTCTTACTAGTAAGATGTGGTAGTAAGATTCAGACCCAAAACATCTTAATGGAACAAACACACTCTTAGGTTACGTTTGGTTTGCAGTCATGGATCACTATGGGTATGGGTTTGATAACATGCTAAAATAGGGATGGGTATGGGTTCACCTATGTTTTTGTATTACAATGTCTTTGATTTAATAGCATATTATTTATTATGTTTGGGAAAAACATGGTTTAAAAAGGCATGTCATATTCTTTAGAAAATTTCCTCTAAAAGGATTTATCCGAGTCTTATAAAAGTGTTTATAAGACTTATAAAACATGGTTTAAAAAGGCATGTTATAAAAGTCTTATAAAAGTGTTTATCGGAGTGTAAGGGTATGTTTGGTGACACGTAACAGTAGCAAGAGGAGTAAGCAGGAGCAGTTAGCAGAAGTAGTAAGCAGTAGTTGTTTGTTTAAAAAATATGTTTGGTAACATAGTTGTAAGCTGTAATTAAAAATGTAAAATTACAAAAAAGGGCATATAACCTTTATATTTGAAGGTATAAATGTAATTTTATAACAAACCGTTTGGAGTAGTTCTGAAATGCTTCTTCAATAAGCATTTGAGATTGGAGCGGTTAAACAATATTCAAATGCTTGTTGAGATGTTGCTAAACAAGCTTTTCATTTAAAATGCTTACTGCTTCTTGCACTAATTAGAAAAGAGTTCAGTGGAATCGCCAACCATATTCTCACAAGCAATTTGACCATCCGTCTTAATTTCTTTAGTACACCATTAACTACCTGTATTTGATATTACCTTCCAAGGTACCAGTAAATTTTGTAACTTTTTCGTCCTACAATACAATTTAGGGTAAAAGCCATAGAATACCAACGTACTTTCTGAAATTTACCACAATGAACCATTTTCTTTTTTATTACCGATATCACCAATGTACTTTCAAATTATTTTTCAACTTGAACAAAACGTTTGTACCGTTAGTTATTATGTGACAACGTTACTCAATTTAGCTAACGATCGTTTGAGGAAGTTTCAAAAATCGTCCCTGTGGTTTTAATATATTTTTCTTTTTTTCGAAAAAAAAAATTTCGAAATTTTTTTATCTAAACTTCTTTTTCCTCGAAAATTTTTTATGTTTCGATTTTTTTTTCGAAAATTTTTACACATTTTTATAAAAAATATCGAGAAAATTTTTATAATAAAAATTCGAAAAAAAATTTATACACATAAAAAATTTACGAAAAAAAGAAGTTTAGAAAAAAAATTTCAAAATTTTTTTTCAAAAAAAATGTTCGAAAAAAATATATA
This sequence comes from Tanacetum coccineum, assembly GCA_026074375.1. Taxonomy (NCBI): domain Eukaryota; kingdom Viridiplantae; phylum Streptophyta; class Magnoliopsida; order Asterales; family Asteraceae; genus Tanacetum; species Tanacetum coccineum. The sequence continues at coordinate 33,680 of BQNB010044558.1, forward strand.
TTTTCGAAAAAATTTGTAAAAATTTTCGAAATTTTTTCAAAAAATTTTCGAAAAAAAAAAAAATTTCAAAATTTTTTATAAAAATGTGTAAAAATTTTCGAAAAAAAAATCGAAACATAAAAAATTTTCGAGGAAAAAGAAGTTTAGATAAAAAAATTTCGAAATTTTTTTTCAAAAAAAATGTTCGAAAAAAATATATATTTTCGAAAAAATTTGTAAAAATTTTCGAAAAAAAAAAAATTTTCAAAATTTTTTATAAAAATTTCGAAATTTTTTTTTTCGAAAAAAAGAAAAATATATTAAAACCACAGGGACGATTTTTGAAACTTCCTCAAACGATCGTTAGCTAAATTGACTAACGTTGTCACATAATAACTAACGGTACAAACGTTTTGTTCAAGTTGAAAAATAATTTGAAAGTACATTGGTGATATCGGTAATAAAAAAGTAAATGGTTCATTGTGGTAAATTTCAAAAAGTACGTTGGTATTCTATGGCTTTTACCCTACAATTTATGTACCTTAATACGTATTGGGGACCACATATTATGACCTAATTTAATACATGTGTCAGTGTTACTTATGTTTGTGTTACATTATATTATATCATAATTCTAAACATGCATGAAAAGAGGATTTTTTGGTCAATATTCTTCTAATCTTATAGAAGACGTTAAATTTATAGCAAATTTGTTTAAAACGGGGTGGTTATGTTTCCAGGTGCTTGCTTTGTACTATAGCTTTCATGGCAGCTCGACAAGAAAGCTTTAGTGCTAATAATTTTAATCCCGCTTTAACCCAGGTATCTTTACTTTTTCCGCTTAGCCAAAATATCAATGAATCAACTTATTCAACCTATCATGTCTTTCACAGGAAGAGAGTCGTTTTAAGGAATTAGAAAAAAAAATTGCAAACAGAGAGTCAGCTAGAAGATCAAGACTGCACAAGCTGTTGGGTTTTATGATCTAATTAACAATTAAATTAACACGAGTACGCAGCGGAATAAATGGTCACGTGTAGAACACAAAAATCTTCTTGACCCTCTAGAACATCATTTAAAAGAAAATAAATAACATTTTAAATTGCTGTTCCATTAATCTAAAAATTTGTTGTAAGGTGAGGTTGATGAATTAAGTGATAAGTTAATTTCTTATTTTACAAGATTGTTTAAAAATAAAATGGATGGATAAGATGAAGCGGTTTGTTCTTTTTTTTGACCATGTTCCTTATGGAACTTTTCTCATATATGAGTTTTCTAACAATTTTTATACAACACACATATTTTGTAAAATACTATATGGTTTTAGAAAAATATAATTATGTGCGTATGTTAGAACCATGCAAGCACAAGCATTTTCTTTTTCTTAGTTACTGATGTATTAATACAATCTTTTATTTTGTTTAACCAACCCAAGGTCAAACAAAGCAAGTTGTTAAAAATATTTAAACGTGTTGTTGAAAATAGACTAAATCGTTGGAAATATTTAGGTGACTAGTTTTAACATATTTAATGATATACTTGATAAGTTATTGAACTTTTATTCATAAGTATATTCCCATACTCGAAAAGATTTACAAAATGTTTATGTGACATTTGTAAATTAAGTGATCTATGCAATGAAAGAGTGGTTCGCGCAAACTCACCCCTTAAAACCTATCTATATATGATATAAATACACCAAGGGACGAAACCACGCGAGACCAAGAAAAACCGGAATCAGTATAGAGTGTTCCCGGGTCGTTATGTCCCAACGAGGCTAGAATGGAAAATCAAGAGACGATTGATGATTTGTGTTTAAGACACAAATAAGTGCATATATCTACATAGCATAACACATAAAAGTACTTGTCGTTGTTTTGTGTATTAGATACTACAACGTATAAATAGCTCGGTTTTATTTGAAAATAAAATACTTTCCTCCCCATTTCAAAAATCAAGTTTAATATTTTTGAAAAATTAATTACACCATTTTTCAAAGATATAGCGGACTAGAAATGTCGACTCGAAAGGCAAGATAAAATACAAGTTTACGGTTTAAACGAGATCTCAAACGTTTTTGGACATTAAGTAGTATTAGCCTTTCATGGACTAGATAAGTTTGAAATAAATACTTGGAAGTATTTTTATATGAAAAGTAGACTCAATTCTCTTCGAAATGGCGGGTGGCACGACTTCTACGGACTTACGGTTGATTTTATATGATTTTTCAAAGTTTCTGAAAAAAACTGCCGAATCATACAGGTGGTCCCCTTAAAATTACGATTTTTGTAAAAAATTGTTTTCTGGCTTTGCGGAAAGGTGTACAACTTTCTGAATTTGATACCGAACATATAACACTTATTTTAAGCATTCATTTTATATCTCGAGCTTTTTTTTTTTAGTTATAATTAGCCCCATAGATGTTCTTAGAAATGAACTTGGAATGAGTGAATCTTGATAAAAATCAAAGATATGAAAAGTATATGTGTGTGTGGTGGTGGCCATGGGTTTCAAGAAGAGAGGGAGAAAAGAGATTTTTGTTGGTGGCTTTAGAATGAAATGATAACCTAATGTTGTGATATGAGATGTATTTATAGGGTGAGTGTTAGGGTTCTAGGGTAAGACTTGTCCAAGTAAAATAGCCAACACACACTAAAGTGTGTGTATGTGTTTGTGGATTCGGTTAGGTGCAAGCAAAAAGGGAGACCACAACATTTTTCTAGCAAGGTTCAAGTATCAAGTGTAAGGTTAGTCAAATGAGATCAAATGTGTAAGAGCTCACATGAGAAGGTTGCATGGGATGTCTACACATGAGAGTGACACTCTCATGTGTCACTTTCTATACTTGCATGCACACATGGGTACATGTTTCAAAATAAGAGACCATTTATTTTACATACTTGCTTTGTTTGTAGTGTTCCTCCTGTTTGTTTTGGCCCTTTTTTGTGTGCCCTTTTTGCTTCTTGCACCTTTAGTGTTGCCTTTTTTTGACTTAGGGTAGGATAGAGGCTGTAGGAAGTGATGGTCACTTAAGGTCATGTCCTTCTGGCTTGGGAGGGGTAGTCGGGTGTAAGGAGACTAGGAGATATGATAGATTAGGGAGACATAAGGTTGAATGTAAGACCTTATGCGAAGTTATGTAGTTTAGTTTAGTAGGAGATATCTATACATAAGCTAGAGCCCGAATACCACAGCTTGTATCCGTTGAATGTAAGACCTTATGCGAAGTTATGTCTCCCTAATCTATACATATCTCCCAGACTAGGAGACTTGATTTATACATTGTGAATGTAAGACATGTCACGAATGCACTAACTAAACTACATAACTTCGCATCTTGATGATAGCGAGAGTTCTTTTCTTGCACTTGAATGGATGGATGATTGGATCACATTTAAACATACTTATAAAAAGTTAAGTGATCAAAGAAAAAGGTTTGAAAGAAGAGTTTAGATCTGAGAAAAACTATGTGCAAAGAAGTGAGAAAATCTGTGGAAACAATCCACTATTTATAGAGAAAAATATTAATTTTTTATTTGGGCGGTCCCCTTAATTATACAAGGGCGGTCCCCTTAATTATGGCCGATCCCCTTAATTAATTAAGGGGGCTGCCCATTTTTCAGACGCTCCATATTTTGTCTTTTTGTGGGGAAGATTTTTCTAAAACTTTCTAGCCGTTTTTGGGTAGAAAATTTGAATTCAAAATGTTTATTTTGAATAAAACATTTCTTATAAATACAAAAATGTTTTGTATATGTTTTTTAAAAATGTTTGTCCCATTTTATAAAAAAATATAAGGTTTGGAAAAATAAAAAATTTATTTGATCATTCAACAAATTAAAGTTTGTTTGTTCATACCTTTAGTGATTTACGTCGGGTGCGAACTTAAATTTGTTGTTGAAGAAAACATGAGACGTCGAAAGATGTTGATGTATGAATTGATGATTTGTGATTACGAGTAACTTAAGCACTTTACGTTATGTGTTATAGGTTACATGTTTGTCATCACCAAAACATGAAGAGAATGTATAGATTAAATATCGTAATGTAATATTTCTACCAACAAAAATAACGAAAACAGAAATATAAACGATTACTTTTTAAGCAAGTAAACTAATACATCAAAAAGTCGAAATCTGAAATTTTGTTATGTAAGCAAAAAAAAAAGAAATAGAAGACTGCACACTACAATGGAAATTGACAAATTAAATAATTTTTATTATTATTATCCGTTTAATTAATTACTTGGGTGTGTTTGATTTGTAGAGTGGTTAGAATCGGATTTGAATTTAGTAATTGTTTGAAAGAAAAGTAGGAGAGTGTATTATATATTTATTTATATGTAAATTAAGATATTTTAAATTATTTTAGATGTTGTAAAATAAGTAATAAAATAAAAAAAGAATAAATTTGTGGTTGAAAAAAATAGTAAAATAAGATACTAAACTCTATTGGCTAGTCTATACTCCTTATAAAGGAGATTATAAAAGAGATTTACCAAAATGTTGAAAAGTAAAAAAACTAGAAAACTAGAAATCTATAAAACTAGAAAAGAATGTAATTTCGGAAACCTTTTAATATTAATAATATAATTTGAAAAACTAGATAGAATTAATTTCGGACAAAACTAGAAAAAGAATGTATTTCGATACCTTTTAAAATTTAAGTTGACTGTAATTTCGGAGGAAATAGAAAAGTGAAAAATCTAATTTAGGAACGTTTGAGAGTTGAATGCTTGCTGGAGAAAGTTTTAGTGTGTGTAGGTTGAATGTTGAAAACTTAAGGCATTTTATTTAAGGAACTAATGTTTAATGTTTTAAGCAAGGTAAGGTTGAATGTTCAGTATATACACGTCTGGTAAGGTTGGTATTTTAAGCTAATGCTGATAACTAAATGTACTCAATCATTATGATAATTAATGTTTATTGTTTTAAATTCAAAACACATAATGTTGAAAAGTCATATGCACGCATGGTATTTTAAGCAATGATCTAACTAACTACTACTATACTTAATTACACGCATGTAGTTTGTGTAACAAAGGAATGTTTGACAATTCTTTTTCTTTACCCACTAGAAAGACCTATATAAACAACCATGAGTTAGTAACCCATCCATCATTCATTAGCCATTTTCGTGTATACCAGAAAGAAAGAACAAAATGAAGGATATCAAAAACGAAACAAATGTGGATCATACTCTTGAGGTTAGAAATCATGTTTTCTTTCTTTCGTCTTTTAGATGACAATCGTCTTTTAAACTTGCTTTCCAGCTTTTGTATCGCATGCAAATGTCAAATGCTCTTGTGGTTAGAACTCTTTTTGTTTTCTTATTTTGTATGTGAAATGCAGATGTCAAATGACGATGATCTTATAAATCTTTATCCTACTTTGCTTTACGCACGGGTACATCCCCCTCCTATCCATGCTCTTGTGGTTATTTATCATATTACGTACGAGCTATGGAAACTAAAGAAAACAATTACCATCCTGACATAAACTTTCATTTTCATATTTCCAATGATTAGTAGCCCACACCAGATTCACCATGATTACTTTAGGATATCATTTTATGGTCCTGAATGATGTGAAGCTGTGGACATTCTATCTATCTCCACGTCACATACATTGATCCGAGCATGAAGCGCATCTTCTTTGACACCTCCCACACTGGATTATGACGTATGAAACCTTTTATATAATGAGCTATTGAAACAATGTATGCCAAACCTTTTTGTTGTATTGTTAATCATGGGAATCTCTGTGCATACTCATATTGGGTTTGATTAGTTGATAATGGTTACTTTTCCAAGTTTATTACAGGGTTTGTTTATAAAAACGTAGTCAAAGTGATGATTGTGTTTGTCATTGTAAATTTTAATTGTCTTGAAAAACCATTTCATTAGCTGTCTAACAATTTCCTTGTAGTGGATCCTTGCCAATTTTATTGCCATATAATTGAGTGTAACACATATTTGAATGACAGTTGGTTAATGTGTGGAATGTCTAAAAAATAATGCATACAAAGTCAACTCTTTCCACCTCGATGCTAATACAGGATTAGTAATTTTAGGAAAAAACTTTATTAGTATGGTCGATAAATAAGTGTGTTTTATTGTATATAAAATAGAAAATAGTTTAGATAGTACTCGTGCATAGCAATGAGAATTTATAATCGGTAGATCGGTTGTAGTTGTTAAAGTGAAATGCATGAGTTATAAAGAAAAAATAGTAACCGTATGTAGATAGTTTGCTATAGTTGAATGCTCACATGTTACAACCGTTTGCAATTACAAGATGATCTTTTCAACGTTCTATTTTGAACGTTACACGAAACACTTCCCACAATATCGAATATCCTTAATTATTTGCCGCTAAGAATGTCCGGTGCTATGATATGCGCATTAACTTATGTGTCATTTCCATTTAAATGGCAACAATAAAATAATTTGCAATGTTTATATATCGTAAATCTATGTTCTATATCTATCGTAAATTCATATATGAAAAGTTGACTTTAAAACTAAAATTAGAAAGTGAGATTTGACTTAAAAAAAGAAATATAAACTACTAAAATTGACATAATTATTTTAGGATAAAAGATTTTGACTTATTAAAAAGAAATATAAAATTTGACTTATTAAAAAAATATAAACTACTAAAATGGACATAGTTATTTTAGATAAGAGCATTTCGTTCCAAGTATTATATATGTGCTTTATTTTCCTTGTAGTTGATTGGCAAAAGCAGCTTGTTAAAAAAATTGACAAAAGCATAATGACGTAACTGAACTTTTTTTTAGACACACACCGTGCAGCTAGACGCGGATACTCGGCTTTTAATTACAATGTTTATTTTTTTTATTAGTACAATCTTAAAATAATACTAACGGAAAGGGTCATCACACAAAGATTGACATTACTCCTTAACCTATACCTAACATATCAGTCCATATCATAAAGATTCTTAACAATCCTATTTCCTGAACCAAGCAATTTTATATGAACTTACACGGAAAAACGTATCACTATTGCTTATCCTTAATTATCGGTCGCTAGGGATTTTACGTGCGGTGCACGGGGTTTTATTTATTTGATTCCCCTAGTTTTTTTCTTATTAATTGTCGCTTTAGTTTCATCAAAAGTTACTAATGCTACTGAGGGTATCACATCTATCATTCAATACCCAGGTCTCAAGAAAAAAAAAATGTGCCAAACAATTGTTTCGAATTTTCTATGAGCCCATACCCCCCTTATACCCCATACACCAAACAGGCCCTTAGTCTTCAAAAAATATCAGTTATCTTGTTATTTCCATTTAGAGAACTTTTATTGGTGAAGCAAGATGATAAAACATCTAACATTCTTCTACATGAATAAAAAAAGCTAGCTAGAAGGATGGGGCGCATACCTTTACTCGTGACAGAAAGAATTGTGGTTTGATTGGTTTCATTTACACTCCTGAAAAATGAAAATAACATGGACTAGCTAACTCAATTTCATTTTCACTCACACCAATAAGAAAAAGGAAAGTCTTAGACGATAGTTTAAATTGGTAAAGTTAATATAACTAAAAACTATTACTCATAATATGTCATAATCAAAAATTGTGGTATAAAATTACTAACGAAGATGAACGTGGATAAAAAATGTTTATATGGCATATAGTTACATACAAAGATATGATAATAAACAAACAAAAAATATTATAACGCCAAAAGAAAATTTATAATCGATCATCGATTGGACTTGTAAGGATGCCCGCCTAAAAGTGGCTGAGGTTGATCAAGTTAGGGTTTGTTTGTTTAATTTTTTCATTAAGTCGTGTTTAATTAACAGATGACTTAATGTGGACTACTTCAGTTTTATCACTTTATATTTTAAGTCATTTTAAGTCATATTCAGTTTTTTTTTATATTAAGTCAATTAAGTTTATTTCAAACAGCACCTAAGTCATGCATGATTTGCGATGATAAAATTATAACTTCTATAGCTAGACTTTTAATTTGTTTTCTAGTTGTTGTCAATATCATGATTTGCGATGATAAAATGACGTATAGTATGGACTGACTCGGCTCACTCATATTATTATGGGCTTGGTAGCTGCTAATGGACCTCCGGCCCACGCATCGCGGTCACGGCCTCCGTGGCCGCGGTATATTCATAAGTTATCTTTAAGAAAGGATAACCTACTTAAATAAGAGATATACTTTACTTATTTGAATAAGATTAAGATAAGACCAAATCTCGAAGAAATCGGACAAGTCTTGGGCCGAAAGATAAGGAAACCCTAGGGCCTGCTTGGCCTATAAAAAGAGGACGATTATCATCAACACAGGTATCACACAAAACCCAAAATCATACTCGATTACTCCCAAAAAACTATATACTTACTCTCACGCCGGAGTCCAATCGTGGGATCCGCTCCCACGATAAGATTAACGGTGCTTTATTCCTTGTGCAGGGTCCTCCAAAAAAGTTCACTTGGTACAAGAACAAGGTGCTACATATCCGAATAGTTGTCTATTCGGACCCTACAAGACCCGACCTAACTTTTGTATCAACAAGTTGGCGCCATCCGTGGGACCCAACACTAGGAATTACTCTCATCAGAATGAGCGCAATGGCTAATGCAACCCCCATTGTGACCACTGTCACGAAAACTGCAAACAAGGAAAAGGCGTCGGACGCCGCACCCAGGGTGAACATCCTGGACTTCTGCGAAGAACACTACGAAGACATCCTGCCGATCATTATGGAGAAGGCACGGCGTGACAAGCGAAAAGAAGTCCAAACCAGACTAAATTTTGGAGAAAACTCCAAGAAAACCCGAAGAGAAAGGGAGAACTCCTTAAACTCGAGGGCAGAAAACTCGCCTACGAGATTCCACCCTGAGAGATCCCGGACACGCGGTCGCGAGAAGCGCGATGACAGAAACGTGTTTAACCGCTTGAGCCACCGAAGGAAGAGCGTGCACGAGCGACTCAGTGATACCTACTCGCCAAGTGCAACAAAATCCGGGCCAAGCAGGACGGACTCGAGAGACCCCTCTCACAGTAGAGGTCATTCCCTCAGTAGGGAACATCCCCGAATTGAAGACCACCTCCGGGGCGTCGAAGAATCGTATGGCGATACTTACTCTCAGGGGACCAGGACCAAGTATAGAGATCGATCTCGTGACGGAGATCGATTCCGCAGCGTAAAAAGATGGAGGGAAAGTGAATCCCCATCATCCCGCGGATCAGAAAGCAGCACCAGTAACAGAGGACACTGGAAGTCAAGAACGAAAAGGCGCAAACTGGTAGATGAAGACGATTTGGCCGTACCCTGGACCTGCGAGGACGTGGATCCGTTCACGCCTCGAATCCGCAACTTCAAAAGTTCGCGGAAGACGCGCATGCCCAACAATGTGAAAACTTATGACGGAACCGGAGACCCCGAAGACCACTTGAAAATCTTCTAAGCCGCAGCACAGGTGGAATGTTGGGCGATGCCTACATGGTGTCACATGTTCAACTCTACCCAAATAGGGGCTGTGAGGGTCTGATTTGATGAACTACCTCCGGAAAGCATAGATGGGTATAAAGGTCTCAAAGCGGCCTTCCTAGCATACTTCATGCAGCAAAAGAAGTATGAAAAAAATCCAGTAGAAATTCACAACATTAAGCAGAGGAACGGGGAGACCATTGAGTATTTCATGGAACGGTTCAAAGTTGAAACCGGGCGCATGAAGGGAGCCCCTGAATGCATGCGGATCTCCAGGTTCATGCATGGGGTCAACAACCCCAAACTAACAAAGCGTCTCAACGAACACATCCCAAAGACCATGGAAGAAATGATGACGGTCACCACTGCCTTCATACGAGGAGAAGCTGCAGCCGCTTTCAAGAAGAAAGGTCACTCACCGTAAAAATCACAAGATCAGTCCAAGCGGCATGCTTCCGAGCCAAAATCTGACTTCCAAGGTCAGTCAAGGGAGGGACGGGGGTCTAGCAAGTTTACCCCCCTCACCAGAACGCCCAAAGAAATCCTCGCAGCCGAAGCAGGAAAGTTCAAACTACCACCGCTCATGGTAACCCCGGTAGAAAAAAGAAGCAACAACAAGTTTTGTGATTTCCACAATGATAAAGGACATAGCACGGACGAGTGCATGCAGTTAAAGAAGCAGATTGAAGAATTGGTGCGAGCAGGGAAGCTCTCGCACTTGATAAAAGAAATTAAGCAGGGTCGAGATCAAACAAAGAATGGAAAGAAGGAAGCCCCGGCTAAAGACAAATCCCTAGCAATTTATATGATACAACCGTGGCAGAGAATGACAAGGCAAAAATTGACCCAAAGCTTTGCCCGTGGCAACGAAATTACCTTCCCACCACTGGCTAACAGCGATGGGACCGAAGGTCCGCTTGTCATAGAAGCGGAAATTGGTGGACACATGATCCACCGCATGTACATAGACGGAGGTTCCTCTACGGAAGTACTCTATGAGCACTGCTTCAACCAGCTCCGGCCGGAAATCAAGAACCAAATGGTCCCGGCAACAACATCGTTAACCGGGTTTAGTGGGGAAACCATATGGCCGCTGGGACAACTTAGGCTCTTGGTAACAATAGGGGACGCAGATCATTCTACAAAAGCATGGATGAATTTCATGATCGTGAGGTCACTATCGCCATACAACGGTATCATTGGAAGACCTGGAATACGAGAAATCCAAGCAGTACCATCTACGGCTCACAGGATGCTTAAGTTCCCTGCCAACGGAGGAATAGTCACTATCCGTAGTACTATCTTGACACCTGCTGAGTGAACAACAGTGATCACATCATCTAAGGAGATACCCAAAGAAGCCGAAGTTCGCCATAAAAATTTCAAAATAGCTCTACATCCAAACTTCCCTGATCAGGAGGTCGCAATCGGAGGGACGTTATCCGCAGAAGGACGGACGGAATTATGCTCGCTCTTGAAGAAAAACTTAGATATATTTGCGTGGAAACCGTCTGACATGACAGGAGTACCGCGATCAGTAGCTGAACATCGACTCAATATCCGAGAAGGATATTCGCCTGTTCGACAGAAGAAAAGGGGGTATCATGAGAGAAGTTTATTATCACGACTGGTTGTCCAATCCAGTCATGGTAAAAAAGCATGACGGTAGCTGGAGGAT